>JAULBR010016860.1:0-15840 GCA_032355825.1 Melanodrymia aurantiaca
GTTCAGTCGTTCATTCGTTCATTCATTCATTCATTCATTCATTCATTCATTCATTCATTCATTCATTCATTCATGCAGTTCTTTAGGAACATTATCATTTATGTTTTATTGAAAGTTATTTATAACTTTGGCAAGATTTATGTTTTATTGAAACGTTTGGTACCAATTTTGGTGATTGATCCGACGTCTTTAAATGAGTCAGGATGTCTTTTTACTTACCTACTATAAAAAATTTACGTGCCTATATCCAATTAAGGTTCAAGCACGCTGTCCTTGGTACGCAATCCAGGAGGCTGGCTGGATTGCCTGTACAGGACAGAAGATGTCTTTTTTTTATTGTTTGATACATAAATTAGAAGTGGGGGCTGGTGGGGGCTGGTGGGAGCTGGTGTGGGCCGGTGGGGGCTGGTGGGGACTGGTGGGGGAGGGTGCGTCTTTAATGCCTTTGGGCACAGCTACATGTAGGCAACAGTTTCTCTATAACTCCTAGGATTGTCTTAATTAAGAATTCCTTCAGAAAGAAATTATATGCTCATGCAATAATTATGAGTATGGTTTCTGATTGACCAAAACGTCTTAACTATTTGAAAGAGTCTTGCATGAAGTCTTCTAGTGGTTAAAGAGTTAATCAATTTGCCATTCTTCAAGTCAATGGCTAAGATTGCAGTCATATTGTGTCCGATCTTCAGAAGCTCATTACGCATTATGTAATGTGTACACAATGTTGTAATTATCCACACCACCGCTACTGCTTAGCAAGTCAGAATAAATATAGGCTATCTCCTTCAAATTCCTTGCGTCAAATTAAGAAGTTTGCTCAAACAATCAAGCATGCAATGCGTTCATAACACATGGTGTGTTCATGCTGTGTTCTCGTCTTTAAACCATTTACTCCTGACAGCATCAAATTGCTTCCATTCTGCTTCTGATTACCTCTCCTGGTTTCACACCAGATTGTAATTAAAATCAGAAAAAGCGAAAAAAGCAAAAAAAAAGAGACTTTTTCTTAGATTACCACTACAGTTTTTTTGTGTGATAATTTTGTTGTAAAATAAAACCTATGTGTTATGAAGCTAAAGTTTTGTGTCAGAATTCCAGGAACCTGGAACTGTGGTGCTATATAAGGATAACTTTTCTCATTCACAGAACTGCAATATATCGAATTGAAATATGTTATGACGTTACATATTTGGAGTTGAAATGTATAGAATTGAAATGTATACAGTTCAAATATACTGAGTTCAAATGTATAGACTTGCTATAAATGAAAAAAGTTAACGTATCTGGAGTTAAAATAAATTGAAATGAATTCGGTTGAAAAGTTTACAGTTAATGTTGAAATCTATAGAATTGAAAGGCAAATACAGTGAAACCCGATAAACCGGACCATCAGTAAACAGGAATTCTTTCTAAACCGAACATATTTCAAAGTCCCAAACAACTTTATGGGCTGTATTTAAACCTCAGTAAACCGAACAGTCCTCTAAACTGAACATTTTTTTCGGTCCCAAGTGTGTTCAGTTTAGAAGGATTTGACTGTACTTGTATTTCAAATGCATAGAGTAGAAATATAAAACATACATACGAGTATACTGTAACCGTATGTACATGTAGTTTACAAATACACTGTACATGTATCTGTAATTTAATCAAACTTCGAGACCAATACTTGCAGTGCACATCAGTTTGTTTATGCTGCATATAAAAGACTTCCTTGCTAATTGGATTGTAATATAAGTTTCGGGTTTCTGAAAAAAAACTACTGTGGAAGAAAAACTACAGTTGTTTAACCATTCATATGGCTTGAGCTGAACAGGAAATTTCCACAGTTGTCTGTTTCACTTAATCTTAAGTGAACTGTTTGTGACAAATTCTTCACGCTTTTTAGCATACAGACAGACAGTTACATGTAGGAGGTGAAAATCCTTGATGGAATTTAGAATCATTGCCAACTTCTGTAGCTGCTAACTAAGGGACTGTGCTGAAATGTTATTGTGTTTCACAATCCTAACAAAATTAGGATAGGATTTTACCCCCATTCCTCCTTCCGAATATTGTTCGGATTGTGAAAAACACATTGACATTTATGCATATCTATCAATATGTAGGTGCCAGTTGTAAAAAATTATTGTAAAATTGCAGATATATTACATTGTTTACAATTTTAACTTGACATTCATTTTATGGATGACCTGGCAATGGCCTTGGCTGCCAAGTGCTATAATCGATCGTCTTTTTTCTCCAAAATTTTTTTTTAAATTTGTTTTTTGTTTGGCATCATACAAGGAATATATTGCATTTTAGTTCATGTTTACAAGGAAAAGTTAGCATTTTAAAGAAAAGTATGTCAGTTTAGTTCTTAACTGCAGCCAGTCAATTATCTATGATCACCAATTGGTTTCGCACAACCAATCATCAAACATGAAAATATAACCAAGTCGCATCATTAGAGAGTTGCACAATATATTGCAATCAGATTTGGCGTCAAATTCTACCGTTGAAAATTGCAGTTTAAGCCATGAAGACCATGCAATGTATGATTTATGTGGTCACCGTTGTCAGTGGTATTGGCTGACTGACGCCAATGTTAAACGAGATGTGAAGTTGACCAGTTCAGTCCAATTACGAGGAATATATTGATTTTGATCCGGGACCCGCCTGATTTATTGAATGCAATGTCACGTTCAAGACGTATATATACCAGGGTTTCTGAGATTAACATTCTTACATACAATATTAATCAGTTCTGAGTCTAGTCCTCACAACTCCTGTATATAGCTCATCCACCATCAGTCTCGCAAACATTCAATCCTTGGGACAAACTTTAGATGTAATTTCTTTAGTGCCAAGTAAAACCTTCTACAAAAAGACTGATTTAAAACAAATTTTCCCTTTTAGTTTAGTTTTTAAAATGATAAAATAGTTCTATAAAGTGAAGATAATTTTTTTTTTTTATTATTGGACATAAGGATTCCATTATATGGAACAGAATGTAAAACATGTACTCACTTTTCTAACATTATTAATGTTATTATATATCGCCACTTTAACGGAGTCGAGGGTTTATAATATTTGCCTTGTCCGTACATGTGTCTGTGTGTCCATACATCTTTCCAAAATTATTTATTGTTTCCACAGCATCTCCTATACTAATTGATGTAGGGTCATCAATCTTCTGTTTTCTGAGAGATTTTCTTGTGTTTTAATCAGTCTAACTCTCAGAATGTTTTCTGTTTTCTACAGACAGATAATTTAAGACTTGTGTCCTTGGTTGTTTTTAGCATTCAGTACATGTAACACTTCTGCTTTCTGAGATAATTACTTTTGTCCTTGGCGGTGTGTAACATTCAACACGTCATTCTGGTTTCTGAAATATTTATTTCTGTTCTTGGCTGAGTGTTGTGTTCTGTGAGAATTCTGCATGTTAAAATTCTGAGAGATTTTCTTGTGGTTTGAGCTGTATGGCTTGCAGGACTTTATTTTTCTGTTTTGTAAAGACAGATAATTACTAATAATTATATTGTGGCCTTGGCTGTGTCTAGCATTCAGCTTTCTGAAATATTGTTTTCTGTTCTTCGCTGTGTATAGTATTCTGTGAGACTTCTGCTTCAATTCTGAGATATTTGTTTGTGTGTTTTGAGCTGTGAAGCATTCAGAAAGTTTTCTGTTTTCTAAAGTCAGATAATTACTAATGCGTTGTGTTACTAGCCGTGTCCAGTATTCAGCAAGTCTTCTGCTTTATGGGATAGGTAATTACCATGATTGGAAAGAAAAAACATTTTAATGGTAGCCCACTAGGCTACCACACGTCAACATTCTGGTTGCCCAGCACCACATTCAGGTAGCCCAAAAAGTAAAAAGAAAGATGATCAAACAACCATACTTCTACAAAGTTAGCAAAAACTTACAAGTGGCTGAAAAAGTATCAGAAATACCCGGTACTTGTTATACTTTATTGATATATTTATTTGGCACTGACAGTTACTAATGTCTTGTGTCCTTGGCTAAATGTAGCATTCAGAAAGTCTTCTGTTTTCTAAACACTGACAGTTACGGTACTAATGTCTTGTGTCCTTGACTATACATGTACCGGTATGTAGAATTCAGAAAGTCTTCTGTTTTCTAAACACTGACAGTTACTAATGTATTGTGTCCTTGACTATATGTAGCATTCAGAAAGTCTTCTGTTTTCTAAACACTGACAGTTACTAATGTCTTGTGTCCTTGGCTGTGCACATAGCATTCAGAAAGTCTTCTGCCATCTTAGATATTTACTTGTGTTCTCGGATCTGCAGCATGGTTGTCTAGAGTTGACTGAGTGAGATAATTTCTCTGTTATGATTGACAGCCGTTACGGGCTTGCTATGGTTCACCTGTAAACAAGACAATTTTTCCACCAACACGTACAGAGGGATGGGCTTCCCCAGGTATTTGAAGGAAAGCTGGCCGACCAATGCTGGATGTTGACAACACAAACAATACCCATCTCTGATGTTGCAAGCCACGTGTTGCCGAGATCAAGAAGATGTTTCATATCACTGGATGTGTGCTGTTCAAGCTCTGCAGATACTCTGAGATGTGTTTCTGAATATTGAGATAAATTGTTTTCATCGTAAAGGATATTCTGTTCACTTGTTAAAACGGTTTGTGGTTTTTCGTCTGCTTCAGGTTTTGTTTAATAACTCATTCAGATTCAGATTTTCTTTTCTTTTCTATTATTCTACTATTTTTTGTTTACAATTTTAGATTCTAAATTGCATGTTTTTTTAAAATCTTTTATGTAAGATAATGGTTTGGCCAAAGTTCACTTCATATAATAATATCGGCTATAGACTGCTCATGTATTTGACATGAGATTTAAATGACAACCTTTCACATTTGTGGTTATAGAACAAGCATTTTTACATGCATTAAGATTAATAATTATTCAGAAAATATCAAGAACTTTGATCTGATTATTAAAAGTCATTTGCGACTGCAGGGAACATGATGATATTATGACATAGATTCAGCGACATATTTCCATGATCTTCTTTGCAGTTGACAAATGGCAGTATGGTACATGTATTGTGTTATAATCAAGTCTGTTGTAGATGGGAGGTTTTTTTGGGCATCTAAGTACTTTTTATATAATATTTTTTTTCTATATAAAATTGTTTGGGGCAGAATCGTAGGCCTAATCATTTTATAGCATTTTACATTTTTCCATTACATAGAAAGACTCATAGAAAAAAAATATTGTATAACAGTGACTAGAGATAGTTATCAACAGTTTACAATACATGTACCATGTAATGCTGTATTCACCTAAATATATCATACAGTGTACAGTATAAATTACCCCTTAATAATTATGGTTTTAAAAAATATTTATTACCAATTTAAAAACCTGGTTTGGGATTAGCCTACAAGCAAGTACCTATATTAAGGCCTTTCCCTACGTTAATATGTATGAATGACTGAATGGATGTTTAACGACACCCCAGCACGAAAAAATACATCGGCTATAGGGTGTCTGAATATGGTAAATGATGATAATATATTATAAAAATACGGTGTCCAGCACCGAACAATAATGATACTAAAAACAATGGTGAAACTAAAAACAATGTTAAACTAAAAACGATTAGAGCCCAGATGAGAAATCATTGTAATGTTAAGTATTGTCTACATGTCCATGGATTGTCGTTGATAGTTTACTATTTTTATTCATTTATACCATATGCTGACAACCAATAGCCGATGTCTTTTTTTTTCGTGCTAGGGTGTCGTTAAACAACAATTTAATAATGATAGTTTACTATGAGGTTACTTGTAATTGAGGCAGGTTTAAACACTATCTTATAGGCTCTGTCTGTTGTGCAATTCTATTGATCTAATCAATAAAATGTTTCAAAACCAAAAACTATCTTCATTGCCGTGCTTACCTTGCAGGGTTTTGGAATGTTGCTGATGGAGGAAGCTGAATGGATAGCACGAGAAGAACATGGTTCCGACAAGCTAGCAGTCATCTCAGGTATGTTGGTAACACGTCCCATTGGTTAATTTATTGACTTGCAAGTCTGTAGCTTGGCGTCTGAAGTTCCAAAACTCTATAGTCTTGTTCACACTACACTTTTTGGTCTGGTTCACTTTGGTCCGAACCAAACGCGTTCACATTAGCAAGAAACATCGGAAAGTGTCGTGCTCTATGACTCATGCAATGTATTCTTTGGATGGCCATGCAGGCTTACTTGCAAACACATTTGTGTACAAATAAAATTACATTTTGAGGGCACTTGAAAAATTTAGTGGGGGACACATCGCACTTGGATCCGCCTCTAGATGCTGATTATTAATCAATGTGCTCCAGTGGTGTAGTTAAACAATATAAATTGATAAAGTACATTTATTTTTCATTGAAACTGCAGTTGATAGTCCACTGAAGAACACTAATTCACATTTAGTTAATATGTCACATAATCCTAACAAGGATTTGAAGTTTTTAATGACTGTTGATAATACAATTCAATAATGCATACGTTTCCTGTTTATTTTGTTATATTTTGAGGCTAAAACAAATAAGTTTCGTTTAGATTTCTATATTAGAGAAATTGCAAATTCACAAAAATAAACACATTTTTTTCCTTTAGGAGTTGGCACCAGAGATTATTACCGGAAGCTTGGATATGAACTTGAAGGACCCTACATGGTCAAAAGTCTTGCAGACGGATGATAATAATTGTGAATGGGTTTCTTATAGTACAACCTAATTAACAAGACTCAATCTCGACATTTTGTGACAAACATTTCAGCTCTGCAATAGCACGACCTTAGAAATGTTGAAACTAAATGAGCTACAGATTTTGGCGATGTAAACAACACAATTTTACTGAATATAATGACATTTCTGTTAATGTCATGTGGTCGTCCTTTTGGCAATTCATATTTGTTCCTTGTAATTCTGAATGGATATTTTGCTAATAAGCTTTGCAACAAAAACCATTTTTGTGTAATGCATGTTTGTTGTATTAGAATGTACCGAACACAAACAATAAAAACAAATTGATATAAAAAATACAAGTTTTATTCCCATTTTCAGATTGTAGCTAACATTGTACGACAGTAGAAAGATTAATACAAGATATTCATATTAATACACAATAACTATGTTGAAAATGGTAATAAAACAATTACCAAAAAATTATTTTGGTAATGTGATTAAGATGAAATATTTTGCAAATTTTTCACTTAAAAAACGAAAAAAAATTGAATAGGTTAAAAATTACTGAAATTATTCGTAATTTTACCACACAAATATTTAGACACCTACGATGGGAGGATCACTGCAACAAAGTAGCCTACTTGTACAAAACAGACAAGCTCTTTGTTTTTCAGATTTCCATCCTTGGGTCAATGAATTATTTTTAAAAGGGCAATATTTAATAATAATTTAAGAATATTTTGCTGCTTTTACCATTTGTGTGACTACAGATTAAACATCCTTAAAAATTATTTTTCCTTTCTGCTTTGCAATTTGTATCGATTGGTAATATACTGACGTCCAAAAGAAACTATACAAAGAAAAAAATATTTAGATTCCTATATAATTTGGATTACGGAAATAAAATGATTTCGAAAAACAAATTTCCTTTTATGGAATGAAATTTTGGTCACAACATGCCAAAACACCACTCTCATGAATATATATCTTTTGAACATGCAACATGTTTTGGTTTTTCTTCAGTAGTCTCTCTCAGTCTTGGTATAGTTTCTTTTGGACGTCAGTATATATAAGTTCAGGTCATTGATGATAATGGAATAAATAAATACTAAATACTCCCAACAAGGGGTACTACAACAGAAGTTCAGCCCAACATATTTACAGTTTACAATACGCACACTATATTCTCCAGAAGAAGCTCCAATATTTACAAATATATTTCATTACAATTCTGTGCAAATTATAGAAAATGTGAATTTACCAATACATATATAAATGCCATATATACAAGGAACACAAATTTGACAAAATAAGATTTTGCTTTATATAATTGTTGGACTACCAGCCAATGCCTCAAGTTACAATGCTTATTAACGACATTCCACTCATATGACACATCAGCTAGAGCCATAGCACTTGTTCAACACACCCAAAGTTCAAATTATAGGTCCTGATGCTAATAGTATTATACATAGGCCAAATAATTATTTCCATCTTCAATATCACCAGTTTCTTTCTGCATATGTGTAGATGTGAAACCACAAACTCAAGTTAACTGTACAGACTTGATCAAAAACATTTGTGAAATAATGATTAAATTTTAATAATTTGAAAAGTAAATTAATCACATAGATATCACAATTCAAGTAAGGTGCTGAAGCTAATTTTCAGTTTTACAAAATATCCAGTAAGTAACCAATGTTCTAATTGAAGAATATTAAACTCGCTACCTTATATTATCAAGTTTGACCAAAACATTGTTTAAATTATTTAAATTTTTTGATGACAACCTGACCAATGCAACCAGCTCGCTTTGTTTGAGCAAATGAGTTGGTGCAAGATCCAAGAAATGAAGCAAAGAAGAAACTATCTAAAAATAAGTTTCCAAAGTATTATTAACAATTCACATGACGCAGTAGTAAAGAAATCATATGATACAGATGGTCAGGAGAAATTGTCAATGTATCGGTAAACAACACTGAAGAACAGAGATGGAAAAATAAACAACTGACTTTTTTATAAACTGGCATATACTCATGTACTGAAATATCGGTGCATAAAAGTAGCAAAACCTAACAACCAAACTCAACCGTATATTTTGCGTCGTTATTACATTTTATTAAATATTTGTGAAACCAAAACATATTAAATTAAAATAAACCAATATCCACATTTAAATCCCCCATATTTTATTAATAAAAAACCCCCAACTACAGCCCTGTAACAAACTTTTATGTTTCCACTGTCAATAAGTATAGACAAATGTTATAAATAACCAGTTGACATTTTAACATTCACATTTAGTAAAAAAATGACACCACTAGTTGTAATAAAGACGCATACAATAGATGAGAAAGTTTGGTTTTGAAATAATGATGACAAACAGTGGAGTAAGTTATACAACATGTAAGTCAAATCAATTCAAATTCAGAGTTTACAAGTTAACTGAACATTATTCTATTGGAATACACGCAACTTTCAAATATGTTAATATGTACAGATTACTAAGTACAAAGTGAATAATATAAAGTCATTGGATAATTATACTAGTTAATATATTAAAATATATGCAAATTTTAATTGTTTCAAAACCGACATAAACAACATGAGCACTCCCACTGGCATCTTCACTGGCCAAGAGACTTCCATCTATTAATAGAATCGATAAGCTGAAGTCTTATTATTAGACGGAATGGTACACCTTGACTAGCGAAGATGTCCCACAGGAAGAGTGTGAAACAACATTTATAGAGTGAACATTGATTGAAATGTAAACTAAAAATTCTGTGGCCCCATGCATGAACCTTATAATCCACAGTATTAGGAAACTGAGATAATTGCAGTTGAAATTAGGTCATTGTAATTCTGATACTTGTGCACCACAAATGGGCTTAACTGTTGTAAAACATGCATAACACCCTATTATGATTTGAAAATGATCTCGTGATAATCTATCATAATTATGTAAAAATGGCAAAAAAATTATGATAATGTTTTGTTTCAAACACTACTGCCACATACTTGATATATGCAAGATATTGTTTTACTCAAGATTTTCATAATTATAGAGTCCATAGATTTATAAGTGCAATGTCCATTGATGCTAATATCTCAATAAATTTGATTTTGTGTTATCAGGCCACTGAATTCTAGTATGCAAAGTTAAGTTGTTGGGAAAACAGACGGATAGAATATATTTGCATAACAGAATAATACACAACCAAATGCAAACCACATTGTCCTACGATCATGAATACAGAATCATATAACACCACAAAATTCTGCTTCAAAGAACCCACAAATCCCAGACTGATCATGATGGCAAACTCAAACCTTTAGCAGCCTAATTTTTTGTTTACATTTTTATTATTTTGCGACATTAACACAATTAAAGGTAAGAACAGCATTACACTTACCAGTACATAAAAGGCTGACTTTTATCTGGAGGCAACAGATTTGATTTTGACACCGAATAGCTGATGTCCTTTTTAGGCTGGGGTGTCATTAAATTTTCATTCATTAACATTGCATCATTATATTGTGCAAGAACAACATTACTTAACTATATAAATAACATAATAATTATACTAAAGTGCACTTTCGTTCAGTGACATTTTTATACAGGTGCTAATTCAGCCATACAATAACCATACATGAATATTAGTTTGCTAAAGACAAACAATATGACAGGCAATTTTAATATTATGATACTGAACTTTATTTTAGTTTGTTTGCCATCAAGTTGGTCATTAGTAAGACAAAATGAGTTCAAGGTTTATGCTAAAAACAAAAGCGATTATCTTTTTGTTTCTATAAAAAGTCCCAGACATTATGACCACAAATGAAACCTACCCGGTCATGGAGACATGATTTGTGATCATAACCTTACATCGGTTGAACTATTTTAATATGTAAAACCTAAACATTTTGGTTTGACAAGTTGTCACTTTTTTTTTTACTGAACTAGAACATGTTTTTACAAACAAAATGACAGCACCGTGATCATTTAGACATATTCTTGTGCATACACAGTCAACGCAAAATACACCTTAAGAAACCAATAACTAGAAATGGTAAATTGTTCTGGGAGTACCTCCTCTTTTTCCCACCAAAATCCCAACCTGTTTGGATTTACAAAGCAGTAGTGACACAAGGTAATGAAACATACTGCTGGCTAAACCACCATCTAATTCAGATGGATTATAAATAAAAGTCGAAAATTATATTTTGTTTCACAAAACACCACTCCAATCTGGCTTTATCTAAACCAACTAATTCTATTCATCCAACCCTCATGAATCTGGATAAGACAGAGTGCACTGTATTCCTAAATAGAAGATAATGTCAACTCAATGAAAACATCCAGCTTTGCTGCAAAGAAATGAGATAAGCCAACGAAAAACCTCTAGGATGAAATTTCATTCATTCCTATAATATGCTTTGTTACTTAAAATACAGTTGTCATCAATCAATTTTGATAGCACCATAAATCTTTCTGATAAACCAGTAGGCAGCGTAAAAGCCTATAGTTCCTGTAAGTATCCAGAATGTGATCACAATGAGCATCGTGTAGCCGAGGTAGAGCAATGATGGGATGAACTCGGTGATTTCAAGCTACAAAACAAAGGTCATAACAATTGTAATATGTATTACATTATTTTATATTAAAGATACAATATCAATGATGTTTTAAACGTATGTGTGCATGAATTGTTATTTGTAACATATTTCTTCCTAATAGAGCATTTACATTGATTAAATTTAACATTTATTTACATCTTATTGCTTACATTATCAATATACATGTATGTATATCCCATGTGTTTCTGGTCATTCAAATTGTTATAGTAGAATAGTTTGCACATTTGTATAAAATAATTTGTATCATACTAAATTATCGTATGCAAAAGTCCAAGGATCATACTAAGCTACTACAAATGAATTGGATATACATATACAGCTGAATCCTGTTGGCTCGAACATCGTCGGTGCTTGAGAAACTGTTCTACCCATTGGGTAGTTCGACCAAAGCATCAGCAACTTGATACAATAAAATAATTTGGGACTTCGATCTTGGTTCGAGCGTTGCCATTTATTCGACCCTTCCGCATTCGAGCCAATGAGATTCTACTGTACATGTATTGATATTGTCAGTAATAAACTTTAAGTAAATGTACATTTAATTATTTAAATTATAGAATATAATTTCATTATAGTGCAATTTGAAAGCCATTTTAAAAATAGTGAACACTTTTTCATACATGTATAAAAAAACCCGTTATAACCTGCAGTTAAAAATTATGTAAATTTATGTTAAAAATCTCCATGATAATTATACATTATTTTAACAAAACGTACAATTATGCCAGATTCTTAATATATGCTGTACAACTGATTATATAAAAATGAAGTCATAGAATTGAGTTGTCTGACTCACCTTCGTAATGAAGTAGAATATGGAATAGGCAAAGATGTAAAGAGCGGATCCTCCCGACACTGTGTAAGATCTCCACCACCAGTGATAATCCTGAAAACAAGAGTAGTGCTAGTTACTTACTTATTTACATGCTTACCGTAGATCCTGAAATTAATGCGATCATTATATTACTGCGAAAACTGTGAGTGAGAATTATTCGCATTAATAATGTAACGCATTTATGTTAACTGATTGCTACATAAAGGTGTTGTTAGAAAAAGTACTATATCAAAGAGAGACCACTCGCATTAATTTCATGTCGCATTTTGGTGTTTAGTGATGCGTTAATTTCATGATCTACAGTTTTAAGGTGACCCTTTAAGACAGATGGCTGCTTAATACAGGTGGCCGCTCAAGCAGGTTTGACTGTATACTGTTTAACGATTCCTGTCGCAGTGTTACCACCTTCACTAGCCAAGGTATGGAAAGTTAATGTAATGAGAAACACACAATTAAGCTGGATCGGCCTAACAATCAGATGTGTTTGTTAGCTCATAGATAAAAGTTTGTTTGTTTTAACAACAAAACTGAAAAACACTGATTAATGGACAACTTGTTGGGATGTGTGGGAAGGTGAGTGGGGAAGGGGCAGGGGGAGGTGGGTCTTCTGAAGTGGATTCTGCTCCATGTCATTTTAAAATACCTGAATTTATTCTTTTTTAAATACAGTTGAATCCCGTTGGCTCGAACATCGTCGATGCTCAAGAAACTGTTCGACCCATCGGGTAGTTCGACCCAAGCATCAGCAACTTAATATAAAGGTTTTATTGGGAACTTCGATCTTGGTTCGAGCGTTACCAGGTTTTCGACCCTTCCGCGATCGAGCCAACGAGATTCTACTGTACTTTATTTTGGATGAGGCCAGAGGAAATTTAATCTTTTCATATCCCAGGTTAACACACTGGCATTTAGCAAACAAACATAAATACATAGTACATTTAAATAATGCGTTGAGAACTGATGTACCATGTACCGTGGAGCATCATTTAAAGATGGGTGGGGTGTGGGAAGGGAAGAGGGGGACTGAAAGTGAGAGGGGAAGCTATAAGTAAAAATTTTAAAATTATAATGGTAAAAACCATAATTTGATCAAAACGTCTGGCCACTATGACCCACCCCTCCCCCCATTCCGCACCCTGTGTACAACATAATGAACGAATTCACCAGACAGCTACTAATCACAGGTCAATACATAATGAACGAATAGGTGGTATACGATAAATAAACTCACACAATGATTAACGAACTAACCCAACATTAATATCTAACAAACACATCTGATGTATATCAAATTCACAGTAAGTATAATATATATACAGTCAAACCTGTCTTAAGCAGCCATGCAAGGGAGTAAATAAAAGTGGCCTCTTAACACAGGTGGCTGCTTAATACAGGTCATAATGCACTCAAATTGATCATTTGGTGGAATATTAAGGTGACCCTTTAAGGCAGGTGGCTGCTTAATACAGGTGGCCGCTCAAGCAGGTTTGACTGTAGTTAGTTATAACTTATTTACGGGCTTATATCCAATTGAGGTTCAAGCACGTCTGTCATGGTCACAGTCCAGCTGCCTCAGCTGCCTCAGCTGCCTGTCCAGGACAGAAAAATCAGATAGAGAAAATTTAGGTATAAATAGGATTCTTTTTCTTGTTCCAATTCTATTGAAGGATACAAGTTATAACTTGTTAATGACATTAAATATTTCACAAGAGAAAATGGAAGAGAAAATGATATGTGAAAGAAAAGGATAATGTTGGCCATTAAAACTTCACAAGCACATTTAAGATCTTTTGGGTGTTGATTTATTTAGAACGTTTTCTATGCCATGGTAACATGGACAGATAGAGCCAATTTCACAAAACATCGTAAGTCTAGTGTACGACTAGTTGTGGACTAGTCTATCAAAGGTCGTGTGCTATCCTGTGGGAAAGGGCACACACTTAATGTGTTCCAGTGGTGTCGTTCACTAAACAAGCTTTATCTTTTTCTTATTCCAACCAGTGATCCACAACTGGTATTTCAAAGGCTGAGTTAGTTAGTTAATTAGTTATATCTTATTTACGTGCTTATAATAAATATTATCCAATTAAGGTTCAAGCACGTCTGTCGTAGTCGCACAGTCCAGCTGCCTCGACCGTCTGCCCATGACACAAGTTAGTGTTAGTATGAGACTAAGAGGAAACAAGAATATGCAAATGAACTTTCGTTACAACTCGTTTATTCTCTTCGTCAGAGTTGAAACATTTATGGGGAGCTAGGGGAATTAATCTGTAATTACACCTCCGCACCCCTCTGTGTAGCAGCAAATGATTTTTTATGTGCTTTTCTGACAGACAGAATATAGCCACATCAGTTAATGTAACGGTTGGAGTCACAGGTTGGAACGAAAAACATGAGATCCATTTGAAAACGACACCCCTCCCCTCCCCTCCCCCAAACAATGGATTCGCCCATACACTCGTCACACACTGTGAATCTGGCATACAATATGATTTACGTTGCAGTGCTGTGAAAGATCTGTCAAATGTTAAACCAATAAAGCGCTCAATAAAATGAATACACACAGATAATAATAGATATTGTAATTTTATACAGACTAATAGTTAGTAGAGCGTAGCTTTTGACTTGGTTGAACTTAGTTGAACTTTTACACTAACACGCGGATGTTTCATGCAAACTATAGGCAACGTGTTGGTCTTTGAAGAGTGTCACTGGCAATGTCAGTGGCCTTGTGCGTTCAGAATTCTTGCATCATTCGTTTTCCCAGTTCACTTTACAGGCGTGTTTTACAGCACATAGATCTATCACAATCTAGTCTTCAAAACATTGCATCAGCACACACCGGTCTTGCATAAGCGTACGTACTCGTGGGTGTTATAAAAATACTTCTTTCGCTACACTGACACCGGCCGTGACAGATTGTTCCAGCATTTCTCGTGGTCCAAAAAGTAAGTATTATACCTGCTTATATATAATTTATATCTACATTTGTTTCTAGTTTAAACATTGAACCATCGACTACTTAAATTTAGGTCACCGTTGTCTGGTTTCTCATACAAACTTACAGATCTATAAAAGTCTAAAATTAATAGTACAAAAATGTTATCGTTTCATTGTGTTAAACTTAATACCGTTATTCTTTTTGCAACATCAGTTATTTTAATCTGAATTGCCAAGAGACAAAATATTCTTAGGACAATAATGGGGAGAGACAAAATGTATTTATAACATTCTATGAAACGATAACTCGGATAAGTCTGCATGTAGAAAGGTGATTCGTTGGCAATATTGACTCAGATTGGGTTGGGTACACACGAACGTACATGGTCATTGGCATTTTCTGAAGAAAAGTGGAGCCTCCACACTGGAGGGTGGGGATGGGGTAGTTCATCAACGATAAACGTAGATGTTCGATGTCTTGTTATACCCAAACGTCTGTTGGTGGATTAGTCGCCAGCATTGTATACAGTACATTTTTGTGTGGTAATTTGTTATTTATATACTAAATTAAAGTGGGTGAGGTGGGGGGAGGAAACATTTACACGTTGGTCCCCCCCCCCCACTCCAACAAGTGACGATGTATGTATCGTACAGTAATCAATAGTCGCGCACATCAATAGTCGCGCACCTCACTTATTTTCCAAAGCTCGCGAGCACGCGC
>JAULBR010016971.1:0-15837 GCA_032355825.1 Melanodrymia aurantiaca
ACTTCTGTCGTGGGCAGACAGCCGAGGCGGCTGGACTGTGTGACCATGACAGACGTGCTTGAACCTTAATTGGATATCACCACGTAAATAGGTTATAACTAACTAACTAACTACTACACTTACTTAGCGTATATGTTTTCTAGCTGCTGTTCTAAAGTGAGACCCTTCCTGTACAGGTGTGTGGCAAGTTCTGCACAAACAACGGCTCCACTGATTCCATCTTTGTCCAGTACGTTACAGCCACACATGAACCCTGAAGAAAGTTACCAAATAGCTACAACGTATTCCACTATTTCACACTTGATTTGTTTAACGATCCCACATGCTGGCATTGCTTGAAAGGATAGTGAACAAAATTGAACAATTAGAAAACAACAACTATAAACAACAACAACTCCCAAACAGAAACATAACAAATCATGCTTTATTGATTTACATTTGTCTGAAAATAAACGCGACCCATTCCGTCTGGTTTTCTTGGTTGCTCATGACAGCATACATAAGATGTCTGATTTAACACAAAAATTAACCAATGAAAATGAGGGTTATATGCTAGATGTATTAGTAGGACCTACAATGCACAGCAGCATTCACTAGAAAAACTGGCCTATCCATTTAGAGTGATCGAAAAGAAGAAGAAGATGTGTTAGTTCTAATCATAATTATTTAGTAAATCAAACATTGAGATGTAGTTCCAAAGTAGACTATAAAGGTCACATGATGTCAACATATTTGGTACATATTATGTCACAACGTTCAATAAAATATTAGTATGAGGTTTATTTTACCAATAGCCTCCTCGAATGCTAAGAGTACAGTCTTCCCTTTCTTGATCAATTCATCAGCCTTATTTGCCATCCATTTGAATCCAGTTAGCGTTTCCTGTCAAATAAAGCTACAATATATAATAATTATGCTAATTTATACAAAATTAACGGAATGTGCATAAATGTTAATGAGTTTCGCAATCCAAACAATGTTCATGGAACGGGGTTTGGGTCGGTAACAGTCAAGTTAAGATTGTTTTTCAAGTAAACACATTGGTCCATAGTTGATCAATGTTTAATGTTAGATTTAGAAGAAGGTGTGTGGGGAGGGTCAAACCAAATTCTAATTTGGTTCATATTGTGAAACACATTGACATTTATGCATGGTTCATAATTGTCTTCTTATAAGAATTTAAAGGTATAGAATCATATTCTAAAAGTTGACTGCTGACTTTGATTATAACATATATTCCTAGAGTAGCAGATGTAGTTACCGCAAATGAAAATCCCTCCTTGTCAGCCATGGTGTTGAGTATTTTGGACGAGACAGTGCTGGAAATCATGTACACATCTGAAGCTGTAAATGACACAAATAAAGAGAAATTATTTTCCTTGCATTTACTCAGAATATATTATTACATATAAAACATGAGTATGAATTTACAGAGTACAATCCTATATTAAATATGGAACACTGTTACCTGTGAACTCATTTATTCTCAGTTTATATTACATGTAGAATATGTGTAGGCATTTAGATGCAATGTTTATTGCCAATGATCTGTGTAAATGACAAAAAGTGACCTAAACATGTCAGTGTTATGTACCTAAAGCATCAGGATGTGCCTGTCTGTATGAAATCCACAGCCACCAGCCAAGCAAGGCTCCCGTTTCATTTCCACTAAATATTTTCCATTCTCCACTGAAATATGAACAAAATAGAGGATACATTTTCATCGATGAGCATGCCACATTACGACAGTAAGGAGAAAGAGAGAAAGATGGTTTGCTTAACGACACCAATGGAACACATTTATTATTAATCAGTGGTTATTGGATGTCAAATGCATGGTTATATCGATATTTGGTCACAGTGGAAACGTGTTACCTCCACATAGGCTACTCTTACTGAATAACAGCTAGGGATCTTTTATGTGCACTTCCCCACAGGCAGGATAGCACAAACCACAGCCTTTGATGGACCTATCCTAGATCAAAGGTTGGAATGGTATATAACCTAACGGGTCCACTGAGGAGGATCGATCCATCGACCAATCGAACCTCAGGCATAAGTGCACAAGCGCTGAGCTAACGCCCCACTCGGGAGAAAGACAGAAAGAAGAATCAACAGCCAAACATAACAATCCTCATCTCTCAAAATACATGCAAATATTTTCTTTAAAGTTTCAGGGTCGACACCTAAGGGATAAGTACATTTGCTCCCTGATATTTGTTTTGCGTGTTGCCAACTCTCTGAATGACACCAGATTCCATTACTGATAGAACTCTTGACCAGTCTTGTCCTCCCCTCCAAACTTAATATTTAACACGTTCTTAACTTTGGTATTTCACACCAAGATTGTGACTTACCTTTGTGACTTTTCAGCCACAGCAAGTCTGTCAGCATCCGGGTCATTGGCTAGTATTACAGGACTAGAATGTTTATCAGCTGTCTGCATAGCGAGCAACTACAACAAAGCATACAGGTCCAGTAAGACAATCACAATATGTATACACTTGAACCGGTTATACAGGTCACCTTCATATAACTACCTACCTAACTATCAATACATGTATTTTAATCTGTATACGATTGCTACTTTATAGGTTACACAGGCTACTTTATAGGTTACACAGGTTTAACTGATTATGTATATTCATAGCAATTCTTTTTGTATATACACTGTACTTCCTAATAGAGAATACAGCAAATATAAACCATTTTCACGTAAAGGTCCTTTTTTTCAATATACCTACCCAAGAACATATATTACAGTTTACACACCCAGAGTGCCCTGATCCTCCTTCAGATGTTGGATGTTTTGTAAATCTGAAAATGTGAGTCAGTGCAAACGTTCTATGGAAGACTGGGGCCTCAGGCTGTTTTGACTTTTGTACAGTTAAGTGGTCAGCAGCAAGTGCTTATACATGTACATGTATAATATTCCGGGATAACAGAATAATATAAAAGGAAAACCACAGACTTGATAAAGCTGTGATGAAGCAGAGGATTACAATGAAAGAACTCTAGAGTGATTGATGCTAGGACTCACCATGCACAGGAGTCTACTCAACAACTGAGTTACGTGTATACATCCTGAGTCTGGAAATATCTTGTGTAAATAACTATACGCCTGCGATACAAAAGTTTATATGATATGATAAGTATCACATTTACCAGTGCACCTTTGCCTTCTTCTGGGTTTGGGTATTTTACTGTTGGAAATTCAGGATCTGGAACAACCTACAAATGGAAAAATAGTCAATGTATAGCAACAAGTGCACAACAGTCAAAACAATGAGAGATGTCTACTGCAGAAACAAAATTCTCGTTACAGCCAAAATGTATGATGTAGTCCTTTTGCTATGCATTGTAGATAGTTGATCAATAAATATCTTCAATCACTGGTAATGATCAGCTGCAATGACCTGTAATGACTTGAAAAAATACCATATGCTTTGTTTGTAGTGTATTTATTAACTCGTTCAGTAGGATATCAGCACCTGTTCTTCCTATTGTACTGGTTTTGCACCAATCAAACTCGTTGGTTCTTTATAGTGTACTGATTTTGGACCAATGAAAATGTTAAATCGCTGATTTTGGACAAAAGAAAACGTTAATTTGCTTGTTCGTTCTATGTTACTGATTTTGGACCAATGAAAATCGCCTGTTCTGTCTATGGTACTGATTTTGGACCAATCAAAATCACATATTCTTTCTAGCGTACCGTACAGATTTTGCATAGTATTGGTAGATGCGATTTTCTCACCTGCTCTTCCACTGGTATTGGTGGTTGAAATTCAAATGCTTTGAAGGCTTCTAGAACATATTTATAACCAACACCATGCATAGCAGTGTAGGTAAACTTGATCGGCGATGTTGAATTGGTTTTCCTAAACAATAGAAGTAAATAAAAAGATTAAGGTATTGCATATGTTAACAAATGTATACACTTTGTGTTGGCATACTTCCAAACAAAGTAATTCAATAGGAAATGTTTCACAAAGTTATTGGCAGTTATTGGTGAAATCAGTTATCAATAATGGTTTTAAATAATCTGATACAAAGAATATGAAAAGTAGTAAAAACAAATTAAGTATAGCTACTGTAATAATTATTACTTATATGCACATTTAATTTAGTAATACATGTATTATTTTATATCATTCATAATACAGATTGCTACACAAATTTTTCTGATGACATTTTGTTACAGAAATAAGAATTATGTAATTAGCTACCAGTAATTCCAAATATAAAAACTGTAAAAAACACTTTTATTATTTTTTCCTGCATTTTCTAAGTTTTTTCCCCATTAATTATCAAATAGAATGTATTGGACTATAATTATGTTAATACACACAACAATAGTTCTATGTGGACAGTACCCACTTGGAGTTAGAAAGAGAGAGGACATCTATGTTATATGATTTCATAACATCCTGCAGAGGATCCTTGTAGAGAGGACTGCTAGCAAGAACACTCGTGTCCCATGAACCGGGGAATGGTTTCAGATTAGCATAAATAGATGAAGAAATTCCCTTATCTATTGGTGAAACAATCTACAACCAAAAATGTTAGTCTTTCTCACATGCCATCTAAAACTCAATCATTGAACAGAAAATGAAAAGATTTTTAAATGAATTTTCAAGAGAAAACTTGTAACTTTGTAAATCGTTGACTATTTGTCACCATACAAAGAGACACAGAATGTTAATTATTACTATATCATGGCTTGTCACCTATTAAAGATAATGCAAAGCTAAAAGAACAGTTTGTTCAACGACATCCTAGCAAAAAAAAAATTTGTGTTTAATGTCACCTCTGGAACACATTGATTATTAATCAACGGTTATTGGATGTCAAACGCACAGTTATATAGACACTTGGTCACAAAGGAAACCTGATGATGCCACATAGGCTAGTCTTCTTCGAATAACAGCAAGGGATCTTTTATGTGCACTTTCCCACAGACAGGACAGCACACACCAGTCTTTGATATTATATGCAAAATTATTTTAATTAATAATTTATTTTTACATTTAATGGTTATCACAGTAAAGAAAATGGCAAATTGAAATGAAAAGTGAAAATATCAAATATTTGTTCTTTGCACTATAAAAAAAAATAATTCAGAAATAATGTTAATACAAATTCAAACTTTTATCAACAGTTTTAATTTTAAGTTCCTTTTCTTGTTCCAATACCATATTTCATGCACATCACTTGTTATTCTTATGCAAATCCTTTTAAAAAACAAATTTATGCAAATAAGAAAAATATATAAGTAATAGAAGTATACCTGTGCTCCATTCTTCCAATATACCTGAAATAAAAGTGATTTTAAACGATAATTTCAGAAAATAGCTTGTCTATAAAAGGATGATTTTAGTCTCCTTGGTAACAAATGATTTCATTTTAATTATTTTAACAAAGATTCTTACAATTATTCCTTAGAAAAGCTCTTAATCTTTATATATGTTTACAACTTATTGTATCTGGGTTTTTTTTTGTAAAATATAACTGATGAATTTCAATATGAAAGACATTTAGTTCTGGTTTATTTTGTGACTTGTCTAATAAATAAAAACACACGTAAACATTACCTTGTAACCATTGTCTTCTTTCGGGTTGTGTGAGGCAGTAATCATTATCCCACACACGGCCCCAAGATGTAATACTGCATATGGCTAAAATGCAAAACAAAAGACAACTAAGTCTATTATTATTACCTTCATGTGACTGAAATTACTATCAGTTGTTGGAATCTGTTTTTAGACAAACATTATTGGTACAGCCCGATTCAGTAACTACAGCAGAGTAATAAACTCAATAACTTTGCGACAAGAAAATGATAGTTTTATAATACATGTATTA
The DNA here is from genome assembly GCA_032355825.1 of Melanodrymia aurantiaca. NCBI lineage: Eukaryota > Metazoa > Mollusca > Gastropoda > Neomphalida > Peltospiridae > Melanodrymia > Melanodrymia aurantiaca. The sequence continues at coordinate 5,866 of JAULBR010016971.1, forward strand.
CATGATTAGGTTAGAAAACTTACCACATATGGTGTGGGTACAACTTGGGAGAAATTGTAGACTGGTACACCTTCATTGATAATAACAGTAGCAGTGAGTTGACTCCACCTGTAACACACATAACATGGGAATAGAGTTGTTAGAATTGACATGACAATTATTGTTGGTACATAATACAAAAATTTCAATTATTGTTTAATTAAAAGATTTGTTTATGTGTATACAAAGGCAAATACAAACAGTTATTTTGAACATAACATTCATATATAAAATACATTTGTATCAAAATACCCGGTACATGTATATATATTTTCATTTGGAATATCACGGCTTGAAACGAAAATCTCCATTGATCACAGAATTAGCATTGTTCTGCAAAAATATAATTTTTTGAAGATTAATCATGAAACGAAATGAAGAGAAACGTACTTATGACTATTATGTCGAGCATCACAACCAATAACAACTCCTTTCTCTTTGGCAGATGGACAACTCGATACTAAATATTTCACAAGTCCCTGAAATAAAATATTCCATAAACTACAACAATGCTGTAAAAAGTGTTATTTGAAAGTTAATATGTCATTATAACTTACAAATAGGTCAGCTTCCTTTAACCCCAACTAGCTCTAGTATAGGTAACTGAATAACTGTTTTTATTTATTACTTATCTATCATATAGATTTCATAAACCCATAAGCATTTTAATGTATTAACCCAAGTAATAAAGATCTATGCAGATAATCAATGTCAATGGATCTGTGGATCAGTCAATCAGAAATCTACATTCTTGGTAGCTTTGGCCAAAGTTTTAATCAATCCAAACAATACTTTGTTCTTTTGTTTTAGATATTTTTACCATTTTTAGTTGTTAAATATTTCCATACCTAGGCACAATAGAAGAATGATTACCAACTTAATACATGTATTTGCAAAACTGATAGTTAAAAATATATAAATAAATTTCACCTGTGTAGCTTGAATAATAGTAAGATCATTCATCATGGAATAGCCAGCTCCCATTCTCGCTCGCAAACCTGTCCCAAGGAGGAAGTATGTCATCAGATCAGATAGAATGTTATAATATGTGGAACTAAAAGCTCATTTAAGACTGTTCATGACTGAATGTTGAATAGAGTAATACATCAACAAAATCTGGTTTAATCATGTTGTAACTGATCAGTTTTCTGTACTTGAAAATATTAATCTTTATTCAGTCTACGTGTTGAATAAAACAATCAACATCATAGATTTGCTTGCAACAAGACATTGCCAACTCATGAAGATATTGTAGTCACTAGGATCAGTGACAATAATGTGCAGACAGTGTCAGCTCACTTAAGTTTCTACCAGGACCAAATCTTGGGGACACATAATGTTATTAATGTTAATTAATTTTATATTATTATTGAAATTTTCAACAATTTTTAATGCTTCTTTTACAAGCACATGTAAAAAATATAAAACTAATTTATACATATTTCAGACCTGCTGTTCCAAATTCTATTCTTTTTAGCAACCTTTCTTTAAGAACAGCAATATTCTTCTTCTGTGATAGTTCGGCTATTTCAACTCTTGTTTCTTCATTCTACAAGAAAACACAGATCTATCTGTTCAATTGGACTATTTACATGTAATAATGTATGATGTATGCATATAAATAATTATATTAATTTATCACACTAGAAAACACCTGTGTAAGTCGAGTCTTTAGAACAGTGTGGAATGGAGAGATTTGCTGTCAGAATATAGTATAATCTATCATACAATTTGGTGCTGGCAACCAGCCTCATTCACCTAGGGGAAATTCCCAATTTCAAACAAATTTAATTCACTATCCTCTCCACCCACCCCTTCCCCGACCTATATTTGGAATCAATGAACTTACTGAATAACAGCAATGGCCTTTGATGGACCAGCTGTGCATTTGATGATTTCTTAACGCGGACGTTAGGCGAACATTTTGCCGCTTGGTCTAAAAAACGGTATGTTAGTGCTCTACTTACGGGTTTGTTAGGTAATAGACCGTTTTTTAAACCAAGCGTCAAAACTTCGCCTAACGCCCGCGCTAAGAAACGTACGGCTGATGTGGATCACTGGTTGGAATGGAAAATAACCCACTGGATCTAAAGACTCTTTAAAAGAGGATTGATCTTTTGCCACACCAAAACTCAGCAGATGCTCTTGCACCGAGATACATCCTGCTTCGATTAGAGTAAAACAAATACTTTATGGTTGTATAATAATTCACATAACTCGACATTGAAATTGTATAGGAAAGAAAAAACAGAACCTCTTAGCAATGACAGACGAGTACAATTTTTAAAATATTTTGAGGTAAGAGATCCGAATGCTATCCCTCCCAACTATTCATATCATTGAATCATTGCGCTTCATTCTGTCACCATTATGATTAGAACTTGGAGGCAAAACATTGAGAATGAGTACCGCGGTAATAGAGAGTGCATACCTTATCCCATGATAACCACTCTGTCAATTTGGCATCAACGTCCGTTTCTCCAGTTAACGTCATGACTTTCTGTCAAAATTAACAACACTGGCACAACAATAAAACGGCTAGCCTAGTGATAATTAAATAACCTGATGTGGCTAATAGTTAGTTTTAGACAGCTTGAAACCCATTTAGTTGCGATAACGTCAGATTAGCTTGCCGTCATAAACGTAAAAGACCTTGAACTCTACAGGTTGTAATTTTTTGGGGTTCCGACACAAAAATGGGCTCACGCAGTCAGGGTCACTTGGCAAGTTCTGACTTGGTGCATTTTATAATGTCGCAAAAATCTGAAATATACATTTTGGTTCCCTTTGTCCAAACAGGTACACGATCTTGCAAAAGTTTACTGTTAAAATAATAATTATATCACTAAACAATGTAGTGCATTTGATATTACGACACTGATGGTCACAACACCAGATCAATTTCCGGCAAGTGAACTGTCGAGTCAACACACCTGACAGGTGGCTCAGATTAATTCTTTTGAAGGTGCCGCCCTCGTGACATACGTAACACTGTGTAATTGACAAGATATTTGTGATTTTTACCAGGAAAATACCGTAATTTAAATATGGAAGTGGGTGAGATAAAAATTGCGGAAGATGAAGATTTTAGACGATTAAAATCGATGTGTAACAATCATGATGACTGGAAATTAGAAATCAACAAACAAAACACAACGGTCTGGACGAAGATAAATGATATTTCTTGTTTTAAAATGGTTAAGGTATGTGGAATCGTGACTCTTTGCTGCTATGACAACACTGCAGTGCTGTCAAACCTCATGTACCGGTATATATTATATATTTTAATGAGTGTGATTAATACATTAATCAAAGCCACACCCTGTGACCCTGAAGTCACTGAGGTGGTGGGGTGGGGGATTTGTAGGGGACGAAAGTGGTCCTTGTCCTCAGTTTTTGATGGGTTGATATGTGCTGTCTCACCGCAAAATAAAATGGTAATGAATCCAAATGTAGCTAATTCCTCGGAAAGATCTGAATGTTCGCCTTCTCAGTTCTGGTGATGGAATGAAGTGCGATAGTATCAATAGTTGGGAGTGGGGAACAATCGGATCTCTTGCCAATTCTTCACCGGCAAGAGATCCCAATGTTCCCCCTTCTAAACTATTGATGTCATTGCGCTTCATTCCATCACTATTAAGGGAAGAGACATTCGAATCTCTTTCCAGGTTGAAGGATCTATCCTCATCGGGAGACCCGTCCCCAAGGGTTATTTCTCGTTCCAACCAGTGATCCATGACTGGTCTATCAAATGCCATGGTGTGTGCTATCCTGTATGTGGGAAAGTGCTATTATTCAAAGAAGAGTAGCCTATGTGACCAAGTGTCGAAATAACCATATGCACAGTTGACATCCAATAACCGCTGATATAATCAATGTGTTCCAGTGGTTTCGTTAAACAAACTTATTATTATTATTAACTATTATAATATTGGTTTGGGATCCAATTTGCTAACAGGTTAATAGCCTATAAGTGTTAATACATGTTGTCAATTGTGAAAATCACTTAGGCCTATTTTTAAAAGAAATAATTTGGACTTAGAAAATAGACTTTGATTGGAAAAATCTGGTTTTTGAGTACTGGGTACATTAAAATAGAATAGGCTAGCATACTCATATCTGTTAGCAATCAGATTAAAATCAGATCCTGTATCTGATGTAGGACCTGATTTTAATCAGATTGGTCTGTTAAAGACCATTTATCGTACAACTCAATGAACTGTAAGATAAGGTGTATGTAATGACCACTCATGAATGTAATATTCTTTATATGTCACTACACGTAAATTAATTGTAATTTTCTTCAGTAGTCCAGATATTCAGCTTCTTGATTAAATACTGATAAATGTACACAATAATTAAAAATTTACGTTAAAGGAATGCTCAGGCAAGGCTTTTAGACCTCTAAGCACGTTTAACAATACCTTATTGGCATTACTGTCGCATAACAACGATTATATTACTATTTATGTATGATAGAATAGAGAAATACAGAGCGTATGGTATATCGTAGGCCGCAGCCATCATGTCACAAATGCACCGTCGCGTTGGTCGGTTACATAATACTTTGAGGAAGGTCATGAATCACGAGCGGTCTTGGACGGTCACTTGTATATTGAAACAACCCATCGACAGCAGTATATCAGGAAGGTCAAATGCGTTTATTGCTAGATGTTGAAACAATAGACGGTCTTGCAAACCTAGAATAAGTATATATAAAATTTTGTATTGAAAAGTTAAGAAATATTAGCTATATGGTCTTACAAGAAGGAACGAAAAGAAGAAGAAGAAATCTATATGGTCTCAAACTCATTGATAATGTAGAGCCTGACGATCTCGCACGTGGTATGCTTACTTGTAGTGCCCGCTTCTGATGTTACATCCTGCGCGAACGACAACTCTATTACTAGTATTAGGGACCATATGGATTCCTCCAGTGACTAGGAAATAACCCATTTTTTAAAATATTACCGGAACACCTAATTAGTGTCATTTGAACTATATATGATAATATGGGTAACGATACTTTAGGTATGTATATTTCCAATTAATAAACCTTATTTTACGTACTATTATTCCTTTAAAGTTAAACTGTGTAGTAGGACGTAATATCGTTGACGTGTGAATGTGATGTATATTACGTCCATGTTCCACTGATAGGCTTGTCATTATGTGTGGTGCAAGTGCACACAGATGTTGAGGGCCTCAGGGGCATATACCGTACCAATGCTTTCTGCGACGGAAACTTTGTAATAAATAATTAGGTAAGTAGTAAACATAAAACAAACCGTGTCTGTCGTGTCCAAATTTACCGTAAAATCCACAGTGTTAACGAATTGAATCTCCGATGCAGAGAAAACTTCATCAAAAATGGCGGAATCTTATACGAAACGGTGGCTTCGCTTTCAAATATTTCTTTTTCTGTCTTCAGACTTTTGATTAGTCTGAAGACAGAAAAAGAAATATTTGAACATGGACGAAATATACATCACATCCACACTTCAACGATATTACGTCCATTCATGAACTAACTGAGTAGTAACTATCCAGGTTCCAGTTTCTTTGATCAATTCGTATGAACAATTTTACATAATATATAATAATGATATTTTCACATTTTTATCATTCGTAGTCATATAATAAATAAATGTATGCAATTATATAGACAAACAAGGACGGTGTTTTTGCTCCTGTTTATACACAAATTCATTTTTTTGTGGCTTGCTGTATGCCTTCATCATGATGGTCCCAATTTTTGTGCCAAAATAGTGAGCGATTCTCTTTAAAGCCACAATACCTAGTTTTAAGATGAATGCCACTTGTTTCGGCAGTTCCGGATCTGATGGGATTCTGGATCACTATTTCATGTATAAATATTGACACAGATTCAAAATATTACAGGATTGGAATTATGTCAGTCTGTATCATCACTATTATTGAAGAGATGAACTATGGACATCTATCCATTTTGATCGAAGTTCAATACTTAATACATATGTATCATACAATTACATGGTGATACCATCAGTTGTATTTAATCATAACATGGGGCAATAGTTTGAACTACATGTACATGTGCACCCACCCTAAACTATTTTAGTATATATATATTTCTATATACTTCATATGCCACAATGCTATGGTCAGATATAATTTATTTTTTTGTGATATGCATATGCTGTACAATACATGTACTTTCATTTGATGTGTCTAAGTATTGTAAAGACATAATTTATTTTATTTTTTAGACTCTTCCACCTTCTTACAGTGAGCTGTTTGACAACCATGAAGACAATCGAGAGTTGTCTGTGTCAAGGTCATCTCCTTCTCTCACGAGTGAATTATCACACCTTCCAACCTATCACAGTGCATTACAAACAGAAGTGCCAACAGAAATAAATTTGCCCCCACCTGAATATGAACAGACTGCACAAGGTTTACTTTTTAACATCAATCAGGCTGCAAAATAACCGGGTTCGCATCGCTTAAACTTAAAGTGATGCAAAATCTTGCGATCGCAATGTAATATTTTTACTCATTTTATAAAAGTACTATTAATCAAACTTCAGTACCGGTAGTTGCTTTTCCATTCTCCATCCAGTAGGAAAAACTGCTAATCATAATTTTAAAAACAAATTACACCCTGTCAATACTCAATTATGGGCCAGTAGTAATAATTATAGCTTCTTTGTATTTCCTATTCCAACCAGTGATCCATGACTGGTTAATCAAAAGCAGTGGTTTGTCTGGAGAAGCTCACATAAAAGACCCCTTGCTGTTATTGGTAAGAGTTGCCTTTGTGGTGGCAGCAACTTTCTTCTGAGACCATGTGTCATGAGTTTGACTTCCGATAGCCATGTGCCACAACAGTGTAGTTAATCAAACCAACTTTATCTTTACAAACTGCATGCAGTACTTCGATTAAAGATAAAGATGCTTTGTGTAACTCATACAGTTAGATCATCGGCACATAATCTCAAGAAGTAATCAACTGCCACCACATAGGCTACTCTTATCAAATAACAGCAAGGTGTATTTTATGTGCACACACCACATCCTTTGATGTACGAGTCACAGATCACTTTCTTGGAAATGGAAATAATTCAATGGGTCCAAACACATTCAGTATAAGTTCAAAGAAGTTTAAATTTGAGTCTTAGACTTGAAAGTTTAATAAGCACTCAGCAGCTCTAGTGGTATCGCTAAACAAACTATCTTTTTTTGTCTTTAAATTTCTATTTTGTTTACAGAAATATTTCTGCAAGACTTACCTAAATAGATGAACCAAAATGAAAATGTAATTTTTGATTGATTATAATATACATGTACATGGAGTTGGTTAATTCATGACACAGGATTATAGATATAAACTGAGAATGACTAAAGCCCCTCCAATCAGTGTTTTTGGATTTTCATATTAAAGACCTGTGACAGTGTGTATACATTTATTAACTGGTATAAGACTATTTATTTGTGTACTCGTGGCCAAGGCTTGTACATGTATCATTGCCTTACATTTAATCTATATTTTTCAATCACTAATATAATACATTTGTGGTAAGGATTCTGATTAAATGATTAAAGAACTTGGATAAAATGTACTAATGTCCCATTGTATGTGTTTGTGCAGACTTGCCACCATCGTATGATACATTGTTTCGAAGAGTGAGACTCATACGACAACAAAGTGTTGGACACCATGCCTTTTTCAAACTGACCTGCAATGTTCTGAGGGAAACGTGTAAGCACATTAAAATACAGTGAAACCCCTCTAAACCGGACCCTCAGTAAACCGGAATTCCGTCTCTACCGAAAATATTTCAAAGTCCCAAACGGCCGTATGTGCTGTATTTAAACCTCAGTAAACCGACCATTTTACTCGGTCCCGTGTGTCATGGTGTGTGTTCGGTTTAGAGGTGTTTCACTGTACATGTATAATTATATACATGTATACATGTATACATACACGGCAGTGCATGTACATGTAAAGTGCTGTATAGTCAGGATACAACAAACTGAACCTATTTTTGGGATGCAGAACCTAAAGAAATTTGTTTGTGTCATCCCCAACCTACTACATGTACCTACATGTATATGTACCCAACCCGATAAATAGTTGTATTCGTTGCCTTATATTCATGATACGTACATGTATCGTATTTGCCACACTGTGGTGGTCACAGGAACTTCGCAAACTGACCAATTATTTTAGGCGTGCATGTAATGACTGGTTTCACAGATTGACTGTAACATATACATGTACATGTACATATGTTACATTGTACGCCTGCTAAAACGAACAGATACAAATGTACATGAACATGTATTTATTTGATGCAAGTGTAAATATCTGTTTTTTAAATCCATAACATTTTGCACCGATTAAAAGCCTCATAATTATTATTCTTTAAAGAGGAAATACACAATTAACATAATTTATCCTAATGTTGACTGCCTTGAATAACAAACAAATAAAAGATATTTGTAGGTTTTAGTATTAAAAACAAAATCGATAAAATTCCAATATTTTCTATTTAACACATACTTTTCCCCAAATTTTCCAAAAGAAACTGTTACATGTATATAACTTTCCATTTATTTTGCAGGTATGAGCAAAGTTTCCGAGAACTTCTGCATTTTGAAGAGGCTGATAATGAAGATTTTAAAAGTCTGACAAAGTAAGTATATTTGTATACACTGTGTGACTAGATCTCACCTTACGATTTGTGATACGCTTTATAATTGTCAGATACAGCACGTTCAATCATACATTTATGTAAAACATTTTCTCATCAAATAGAGTCTACATGTAGTTACTTGTTATAACTTATTTACATACTTATATCCCATTGAGGTGCCGACATTTGATAAGCAGTAAGGGATCTTTTATATTCACTTTCCCACAGACCATGGCCTTTGTTAAGCCAGTTGTGGAAACTGGTTTGTGCACCTGACCTACCCATTGAGCCCTATTATTTAGTAATTTCTCAGTGATAAATTATGTTAGGGTGGCAGCTGGGATAATTTAATAAATGCAAGCCTTTCCTCAGGATTTGTTTAAAGCGCTTACATTTTCAAAATTTAACAATAATATTGTATAATGTCATGTAATTGTATTTAAAATCCATGAGTACAAGTTTGATTGATTAAATGCATTATACATTGTACAGAGACAAACAACTGATTTTAAGGCCCTTACAAAAAAATCAAAGCGATTATAATTCCCTTACGAAAAGTCGAAGCGCTTACAATGCCATTACAATAAATCAAAGTGCTTACATGTACAATGCCATTACAATAAATCAAAGTGCTTAGTTAAACAGGTAAGGGGTAAGGCCCCCATACACTTTATACATGTAGCTCTCCGGGGAAACCTCTGCAATGTATTTTAGAGATCTAACGAACTTTATAATTATACTTAAAGCCACATGTTATGTTCTCTTCTAGTTCTTTCATACATGTATATGCTAAACGAATGACAATAAGTTCTGCTTCATTAATTACATTTGCTTACTGGGAGTCTTTACCTTCTTGCTAAAAGACTTGCTGGTGGTTTTTTTTTCTTGCATTACTTTACAAGATGTCTTTTCAGTTTCACGGAAACACTCTTACAGATTCGGAATCGACACACCAATGTGGTCGAGACAATGGCACAGGTAACAACCGAACCGAACTGAACCGAACCAAGGAGGCTCGCTCGATACATTGTGCCAAACATTTCTCTAACCTAACTCTTACATACGGGCCATTCCGTGGTATTTGTCCCATCCACAATGATTGTTAGTTAGTTAGTTATAACTTAATTACGTGCTTATATCCAATTAAGGTTCAGGTTCCATCACGTCTGTCATAGTAGCGCAGTCCAGCTGCCTCGACTGCCTGTCCAGGACAGAAGTTAGTGTTAGTATGAGAGAGGAAACCCGCTACTCCAAA
>JAULBR010017081.1:0-15834 GCA_032355825.1 Melanodrymia aurantiaca
TGAATAATGAAAAAAAGCCTCATGTGTTTTTCAAAATGTTCGGACACAATTCTATGACTTTCATTCTCTTGGCCTAACTTTAGTTTCGTTTAGCGTAGGAAAAAAAGTAAACATTTTTGAAAATTAAAAAATTTTCCTATTTTTGTGTGCAAATTATAGAACGTTAGGTTAACAAATATAAATATTTTAATGCAAATAGTGAAATACATACAAAAAATGGTCTGAAAAATCCATCGTCCGCCATTGAAATTTGCGGATTTTTCTGAAGGTATTTGGATTAAAATATTTTTTGCACACAAAAATAGGACTTTTTTTTTTTTCAAAAATGTTTAACTTTCTTCTACGTTAAACAAAACTAAAGTTATCTACGAAAAACATACTACAAATATTGTGACACGAAGTATAACAATAACAGCTTGAATGTAATCATAAACTTTTATCAATGAGAGGTTTAATTAATTATGTGGCAAGGTTATAAATTAATAATACGATTAGGATGTGTTTTGTAGTCAAATTAGTGGTTGCTATGATAACTAAAAAGAAAGGGAAAAAAGTACTTGTTTTTAAATGCCACATTATTTTCAAATTTACTAAATCCTTTTTCATGGATCATTGTTTGGAATAGGAATTAACCCAACGAGGAGGATCGATCCTTCGACCCATCGAACCGTAGGTGGGCGCTCCCACCGTTCCACCCAGTAAACCATCACTGGTTCACCAAAGGCTGTAGTGTGTGCTATCTTGGCTGGAAAAGTGCAGATAAACTATCTAAATTAATACTGTTAGTTGACGAGTAGCCTATGTTTCCTGGCAGCGGGTTTCCTCGGTGACCAAGTGTGAATACAATTGTGCATTTGACATCAAATAACCGCTGATTAGTAATCAATGTGTTCCAGTGGTGTCGTTAAACAAACAAACTTTATCTTTTTTATCTTTACTTGTCAGATATCTTTAATCAGTTCTGTTCCGTATTCCAGATACAATGACCAACACAAGACAGGAATCATACCACCATGCAGTGAGTGAAATGGAAAAATGAAGTTTCCAGCCAGATTTCTGGTGATATGACGAACACCGACAGACAGTAACGGTTCTCTTTAATGCTTTTCACACCCAGGAGAACACCATGCTTTGTGAGAATTTTTATCCACAGATTAAACTGGAAGTTGAAGGCTAAATGAGGTTGTATGCTGGTTATGTGTCACCATTACAAAAATAATTCCGAAAATTTGCAAATTGAAGTCACAGGAATTGTTCCAAAGATATACCAACATAATTGACAGAAAAGTTTTTCAATGATTTACAAATTGAAGTCACCAAAACTGTTCCAAAGATTTACAAATTGAAGTCACAGAAATTGTTCCAAAGAGTTATACAAATTGAAGTCACAGAAATTGCTCCAAAGAATTTACTAAAGGCAGTTCCAAAAATTTACAAATTGATGTCACAGGAATTGTTCCAAAGATTTACAAATTGAATTTTCTGAAGGCAGTTCCAAAGATTTACAAATTGAAGTCACAGAAATTGTTCCAAAGATTTACAAATTGAATTTACCGAAGGCAGTTCAAAAGATTTACAAATTGAAGTCACAAAAACTGTGTGAAATATTCTCCATTTAAAGTCACAGAAAACTATTTTAAAGATTTATTAATTAAAGCTGAAAAAAACTTCAAAATATTTACCAACTAAAATCATTAAAAACTATTTCAAAATTTAATAAATTTAGTCTTCAAAATCCTCCAAGTTAGAGGAAATGTTTTCAAATGTTTCCGTCAGTAAAATCTAACAAAATTAATATATTAATAAGATCTTTAAGGTCTCACAATTGAAATTGAAATCATAGAACCATATATTGACACCCAATAACCGGTCTTTATTTCATGCTGGGGTGTCGTTAAACAACAATTAAATTATCAGTAATTGAAATCATAGAAAATGTTTACAAATCTTTTACAGTTGAAGGCATAGAAAACTGTTCCAAAGGTTTAACTAACTGAAGTCACACAAAATCATCCCAATCCAAACTTCTCTACAAATTTATAGACCTTGTTCAACAAAAACATCCCAATCCAAACTTCTCTACAAACTCATAGACACTTTTCTGAGCTCTTTGTAATGGCAGCAATAGAAATGCCATCATAAAGACTCCAATCTAAAAACAACTATTTGCATATATACTTTAACCCTTTCTAGGCCAGACGATAACAGCTGTACATGTATTTGGCATAACATTTACCCGACAAGCTTTTACATTAGAGTTAAATCCCTTTATATATGTAGGCATCTTCTGTCATAAAAAGCTAAAAGAAAAATGATGACGAGGACGAAAACGAAATTACGCAAACAATAACTCAAGCTTGAAAGGGTTAATTGTTCTCAGAAATTATCTGTTGACAATGTCTCTTCTAAACCGAACCAAGAGTTATTTTTTCTTAGTTTGTGTTTTAATGTGTGGATTCCTATCAGTGTTGACATGGCATCTGTTGTACGGAACATACAATATCAACTTTTTCAAAGAGTCGGACGTTGAAACAAAACAGTTGTCTAAACTAACATTAGCAAAGATTAGACTTGCTACTAAGACATTGTATACGAAAAATAAATTACTAGATCTTGCCATTGATAAAATTGCTACCAAGAAATTGTATACAGGCAATAAATTACAAAATCTTGCCATTGATAAAATCTCTGGAGAAATGCTGCCAATGTTTCACAACACAAACAACATTGGAGAATTAATTACTAAGAACCAATATATGAAGCCAGGTGGAATGGCGAAAAATATTCAAACTTACAAAACTAACACTCCATTAAAATCATCCAATCAAAATGCTTCCATCATCAATAAGGTTAATAATCTGACCAATCAGGACGCAGAATATGCAGCATGGTCCAATCAGAAAGTTCGTAGTCAATACGTGCAAACAATTTCTGCCAATCAAAATATGCAACAAAATAACATTCCACTTAATGTTAGATTGAAAAGTGAAAATCGTATTCTTGAAAATGTTTGGGATATGTACAAGGAAAGAACAGAACGGATTAAAACGAAATTAACAATCGGTGACTATTTGAAGGATAAGACTGCATCGTCACGCATAAAAGAAAATGTTACAGAACAAGGATTAAATCATAAACTGAACGATTCTCAAAATGCTACCTACCTAAGGAAATCAGAAATTGAACCGAAAGATGTCTCAAATCTTCTCATGACCAAACATAAAACAATATACGAAACACGCGAGAGAAACCAAAAACCGACAAACAAAATGGCTGCCAATAACACACATGCATTGTATCATATCAACAGAACTAAAACGGTAATACCACCTTATAGACATTTAGTGATAAACGCATCCAAACTCGCTCAGTTGAAGAAACAACATCCATGGTTAGCATTATCAAACTTTGAAAGAATTATCCCGAAAGCTACAATAAGACAGGAAATTTGTAAAAACTGTTTCAAACCCGAATTTCCAGTCATCATCGACCAGAAAGTCAAATGTAAATCTTGGAATTCGGGAAAGATAGAATTGCTGATTTTCATATTTTCTGCTCCGGTGAATTTCATCGTGCGAGATGTGATTCGGAATACATGGGGGAAACTGTGCCACGACCCACGCGAGTCCACGATGTGTCTGTTTGTGATTGGTTTACCGATGTACGGCATTCACAGCAAGAACATACAAACAGAGAACGCATTGCACGGAGACATATTACAGTTCGCGTTCAAAGATTCGTATGCAAATCTCACATACAAAACTATATCCTCGTTGAAATGGGCGGAGCAGAACTGCTACAAGGTGAAACACGTGATGAAGACCGACGACGACATGTATGTTAATACGGAGTTAATTCCCTTGATGATGATGGCAGCACCGACATCGCAGTTCATGGGAGGTCACTGCTGGGGGTCTTCAAGACCGAATCGAGATTCGTTTTCAAAGTGGTACGTTTCACTGACGAGTTTTAAACGAGACAAATTCCCGCCCATGTGTTCCGGGACTGGGTACGTAATGAGTATGGACATCGTCAAATCCATCGTGTTTGCGTCGAGAAATATTCCGTTTTTCCATCTGGAGGATGTTTACATTGCACTGTGTTTACAACAACTCGGAATTATTCCTATCAACATGATGGGCTTCAGCAACATGTTCCAGGAATTTGATGCGTGTCGCTATAGAAACGAAATCATGACTTCGCATCAAATTCCAGCGCAGTATTTAAAACGTTACTGGTCAGATATACAGCAATGTCCGCCAATACAGGTTTCGCCAAAACAACTTTATATCCCTCTTCCATTTGTTGATATCGAATAAGTATTTTTATATGTATAAATGTATTTAACAGCCGAAGTGGGAAAGCCCTAGCCGAAGTGGCACGAACTAGAAATAGGGGGCTTACGCAACAACCTTCAAAAGGAACGAAAAGAAGAGAATGTATTTATAGCATTGCTGTGCAAGTATTTCATCATTCGAAATTTCAAACAATTTTGTGACAACATGTGATTTCATGTGGCAGACTAATTTTACCATGGTATTGCGATAGCAATTTGATAGAAATAGAGAATAATACATGAGATGTTTAGAATCATATATAACGAGCGAAGGCCATTGGAGACGATTCATCTTACAACTTGATGTTTAGAATTGTATCTAATGAGAGAGAGCGAGTTTGATACGTTCTTAAATATCGAGTTGTAAGATAAATCGTCTCCAAATGGACACGAGTTTAGTATTCTATTTCTTACATCGATTCTAAAACTTTTTTTTTTTAATTATTAAAAAACAAAATATTATGATAATACCGCCAGCGTGATCTGATTTTCACGCCGCTAGTGAAATCGACATGTGCCCGTGCAGTTTCTGGCACACATCCAGTCATGACTACAGCCAAGGGGTAACTTAGTCATTCAGTTGATCAGAAGGTACATGTTTGACCTCTCAAAAGTCATCTTACACATTGTAACAGATAGATTTATCTCCCATGGTTGTCCCATTAAACCGCAGTGTAAAAAACCAAACAAAAACACCTAACAAGGTACATTTCTCCGCCAGCTAGGTCAGGGCTAGAAATGGCCAGTCGCCAGGTTGCCAAATGCGACCAAAGTTCCATTTGGGCGACTGAGATGTTAACACAATTATGGGTTAGTTGCCCAAAAAATATTATTTGGGCGACCTTTTTTTCTATAACAAGAGTCACTACATTTGTATACTAGCCTACTCTGTGGACATTTTCCTTTACTTAAAAGCTAAAATATGAATATTTTTCATTTGGGCTATCAAAAGCAAGTTTGGGCCACTATATTTTTTTCAAAATGAACATTTAGTGGCCCAAATGTTTTGTTTAGGCCACCATACGTTCCGGACGAGTTTCGAGCCCTGATTATGTTTTACATATTAATGATATTATTCAATTATGTAATATTTGATACGCTTGTAAAATTATAGATTAATGAAAGTGAGTGTGTCTTGATAGTTTCAAGGGTTCAGAATAAAGTTTTTAGTCTTCCAGTTTTACCGTACCGTGAACCAAATGTTTAGTTTTCAATCTTATTTTCTACGTTGTGTTCTCATTTTGAGATACATGTAATTTTAAATTAAGCTTAATGTTTTGTTGTTCCACATCCTCAATAAAATTAGTCCCGATTTTAACATTGCAGTTCATATTCATCTTAAGAAATTTTTGCGTAATGTACTTGTGATATAATTAGTCCCAGTTGTAAAATGTGTTTTGATGTCTACGAGTTGTTCAATTAGACCTTATTCACAGCATTTTAAAACAGTCTCAAATAGAATGAGGCAATACAGGAAGTCTGACGTGTTTCATATATTTAGTGAAGATATTAAATTCACAAAACCAGCCTATTAGACTACATGTAGTGACATCACAACTTACTGTATCATAATAATATATTTGGTATTGTTTAACTAATCACATAAACCACAGCTTTGGAGAAGACTTATCTGACTTTATTACAAATGTGCTTTGTATATGTATTGACTTGGTTGTGTTTACGCCTTTGCAATAGTCCGATTGCAACTTCAGAATATTCTTAACAAACTTACATCTGGATCCATGTTTATAAAACTATATGCTGACGTTTAACATCGTATTGAGTAGGATATAGTTCAGTGCAGGAACATCCTGAGGTCCGGGGATCGAACCTCCTTAGTAGATGCATTGTTACTGGTATATCCCGTTCAAAAGTGGTATGTGCAATCCTGTCTCCAACCCTAGTAAGTGCTTTGCAAGTCTCAACGAGTAAGGTGTACATTGCTTACACAAGCCAGTGTCCCACTAATAGTTAACAAAGGCCATTGTATGTATTGTCCTGTCTGTGGGAAAGTTCCATTTTAAAAAATAAGTGTTGCTTATGTTATGAACCAGATGCCAGGGAATTGTATTTCAGGGGCGGTATTTATCAAGCGACTTAAGTCAGAAATAAGACTTACGTCTAAGAAAAAACTTAAGTCTCTAATATTGTGATTTAAGTTCTGAGAAAAAAACAACCCATAGACATACGTTTTGAACTTAAGTCTTTAGTTTCCTCCTGAGGTGTCTCAAGAATTCTACAAAAACTTAAGCTTACGTTGTTGTATTACCTTATTCAATTTAATGAAACTTAAGTCAAAACCTAAGAAAAACTTAAGTTGTTTGATAAATACCGCCCCAGAAATACATTCAATTATTATATTCTTTGACGTCCATGCAAGAGTAGAAAATTAGAAGCTGTTGTCATGGTAACAGTAATTGTCTTTGTTGCTGTTGTCTTATGAATACACATGGTTTGTGATACGGTTTTATTGTGATTAAATATACTGGGTTGTGCAATCACACTTTCAGCAAATGCTGTTGAGACGTTTTGCTGCTACTGTTCGACAAGATTTTTTTTAACGAATTTTTTCAGTTATTTTACTGTGATTTTTTTTTTAAAACCAATCATGTCGTAACTTATGTAAAGCCCTGCTGATCCCACCGTTTACGCAATTTGTCCAAGACGATGTATTACACTGTATTACTGAATTTGAAAAAAAAATTATAGTTCACTTAAAGACGCTCACCATTTCTCGTGACGTAAGCAATGGAGACAGCCACAACAAAATTTATTTGCGTATATAATCATTATAAACAAGCGAAAACACTGTCCTTGTTCATCTACATAATTACATACATTTATTATATGACTACAAACAACAGAAATGTCAAAATGTCATTATATTACGTAAAATTGCTCCGTTTATAATATACGCATCGACCGCTAAAAATAGCATTTTGAAAAGTTGTAACTGTTTAAGGTCACGCTATTATCTGGAGTGCAGCGAAGCGAAGCCTAATGTTGTTCCCACTCAGACCTAGCTGAATGCCTCTTGTCACGTGGTGTCTAGAGATGCAGGAGAAAGGAAACTTGCATGAAACGTCGTGAGCGATGGTCTTTAATATACAATTAAAAATGTCAACGTGATTACATTAGAATTCAATATTTTTTTGATAGATCCAAAACAAATAGGTATATCAGGGTAACCGTATGTACCATAGTTTTACACCCCTACTCAAAACATTTGATTGCTACAATGAAAAATTATATATACCGTATATATTTTTATTATAAACATGTTTATAAAAATAAAATATATGTATTTTAAATCTTTACATGCTATAGTTAGTGATGATTAATAATCTTTACTCTAGTTTTCTTTGATATTGGAGGAATCAAATTTGTTGGTAAAAAGAAAACAATACTGTAAAAATATAGATGTTTTAAAACATTTTTGGGCTCCGGTTTCAAAAACATTTTTGATAAAAATTTATTTTGCATGTAACAAAATGTTTGATGATCCAATGTTCTACTGGAGAATTTTTTTTTTTTTAAAAGGTAACTACACTGTTATTGTACCGTCGCAGAATAATTAATAATGAGGATGTTTTAATTTACATACAACTTGTTACTGGTTAGGATCATTAAACAAATAACATCGTTTATCATCACAACCTGCCACTAACAAATTTCGAAATTATTCAACTGCAATTTAGTGTTGACATTTAGCTGGATAATAATAATAATGGAGTATGAACAATTTATTACTCAGAAATTATAAAACATTGGAATAACATGTCTTTTGATTGGACTGTTAAAACTATTCCAGCCACTCACAGGAACGTTACTAAAATATTCATCATGGTGGTCACACATATATTGTACATGTACAACTATCTTTCATGTTCTTTAAATTCATGTTTTGAAAAACATTTTACAATAAAACATCTCAAGTAATAGAAAATTAAACTGACTACCCTGTATTATCAACTTTAAGTTCCTCTTAAAATAATTTTCATTTCAGACACTCAGTAAAGCTAGTGACAAATTAACATTATTGTTAAAGCTTGTGACAAATCAAAATTATTTCCATTAAACTTGATAATGCAGGGTAGCTCATTTAATATCCTCTATTCAAGTACGTTCATGTATGTACACTGTATCTGTATTTTCAACAATCAAAAAGTCTGTAAAAATCAAAATACCAATCTAAACTGTCTCTCTTTTAGGGTTGAACAAATCTAATGTTTCTCTTACCAAATCTCTTTGCCCAGGCTACAGATTTATAATTCCAAATTGCTATTAATTTTATATTTACAATAGTTGATATATCAAACGAGAATGGTCTAGGTAATACAATTTAGCCAATGTACATGTATACCCAAGTATAAAAAAATATATTTGTCTCTTTGCCCTGGTTACAGATTTACAATTCAAAATTGCTATTTATTTTTACAATAGTTGATATACCAAACAAAAACTGTCTAGATAATTCAATTTAACCAATGTATACCTAGATTTTGTTTGCTAAATTATAAAAGTTTTGAAACGAACAGATTTTTATGATAAAAATTATAACAAGGATGACAAAGTACTCATCTGCTATAGTGAAAATATTCCTACCTCCTATGTTCTTTTGTGGTATATTCGGCAATTGGATATCAACTGATATTTCCATGTACATACAATACCGGTAACTCATTTTAGTATTAGGGACCTGCAAAACTCAAATTTCCAATCGAATGCAATATTCGGAAACTTTCTGACTTAAGTTGTTTGATAAATACCGCCCCTCGTGCGATATTTATCAAGCGACTTAAGTCAGAAATCAGACTTAAGTCTAAGAAAAAACTTAAGTCTCTACGATTGTGACTTCTGTTCCGAGAAAAAAAAACCCCCGTATACATAAGTTTTTGACGTTTTTGACTTAAGTCTTAAGTTTCCTCCTGAGGTGTCTTATGAATTCTACAAAAACTTAAGCTTACGTTGTTGTCTTACCTTATTTAGTTTAATGAAACTTAAGTCAAAACTTAAGAAAAACTTAAGTTGTTTGATAAATACCGCCCCTGGATGATGATCAATATTGTTACATGTCATGATGCCATTCTCCAGTATTGCAGAAAGAGACAATAACTTACAAGTAACGAGGAATTACGCATTATCTTTCCCGATTGAAATTAATGTTGTTAGCAAATGAATGAAAACATTATTTTCATGAGGGATAGATAATCTGTAATTTCGAGTATTGAGTATGTTACGGTTATTGTATTTATTACCTATAGCCATTACTCAAGCTTAAATAGCTATTAAAACATTGAAGCTTGCCATTGTCCTATATAACAATGTCTAAAATACGCAATTTTTCATTTAGAATTGAGAACTTTATCCCACACTCATGCGCTGTCAGGAGCTTTCAGAAACTGTCAAAATACAATCTATTTTAGAGTTATTGACCATTTCATTTCTAAATTAATTGTCGGTCACCAGGTGTTCCATTATTTGATGAGTTTCAAGCATTAGGTTATCTCGCCCTACAGAAAGTTAGAAACTACAGTGAAATCCCTCTAAACCGGACCCTCGGTAAACCGGAATTCCCTCTAAACCGAACTATTTCAAAGTCCCAAACATGTATGTGCTGTATTTAAACTTCAGTAAACCGAACACCCCTCTAAACCAAACCTTTTTACTCTGTCCCAATTAAATGTGTTCGGTTTAAAGGGGTTTCACTGGTATATTATCTCGCATCTCTTTTTCCCTATAAGAAATAAATAAAAATAACCTCATGCTTATTATTCACACCTACAAACGGGCTACATGTATATTAAATATAGGAAACATGTATTTCCAGTGCCATCAGATAGCTAGTAGAGCTCATTGATTAATTAATCATTGGATGTCAAACACATGGTTTCAAAAGAAGTCTGTTATCACCACATATGCTACTCTATGGGGCAGCTTTACTTATACCATAATCGTTGATGTACCAACTGGTCATAAACAACTGGCTAAAACTGGAAAAACCTCAGGAAATTTTGTTTTGCATACTTCAAATCATATGCCTACATTGTACATGTATAATTATGATCATTGTGTTTAATACATTATTTGTGGAGTAGGATAGCACATGCATGTAAGTACATGAAAGATGTTTATCATAGCTTTGTTAAAGTGTCCCTTCAATTTAATGTTGCAGAGTGATATGATATACATGTATGAGTGAATTCTATTAGTCTTTGTGTATACATCACTTAGACTGTGACTTGCAAAGTGTGATGATACATGTATACAAGAACAGGAGTGAATTCTATCGTGGTATTGTAGATCTATTATCTTTGACTCAGTTTCAGTTTTGATTAAATAATGGTTTTCTAGCTTGTATTTAAAATATATTATAATAAAATAATTGCATAAAGGTGTCACAGCTTTGCTAAAAAAATATCTCTTTTGATGGTCTTTTGCAGAGATACAGTTTTGAAAGTGATAATGGTTTTGTCAGTTAGAATCTAACATGTAAAACCAACAACGCACTTTGTTAGTTATTATCAGACATCTATAAACTTCATCTACATTCTGCATATCTTATTCCAGTTTCATTAACACTGGAAACAAAACCAGCAGAGATCAATAAAAGTTGAACTATTCAACATAGTATTAGTAACAGCTGTGACCCACCCATACATCAAAAGCAATATTGAAAGTTTCAGTTTGCTAACCGTATAATACTAGCCAGTATAATACAAGCCTGTATAATACAAGCCTGTATAACACCAACATACATACTACTGCATGAATACTGCAAGACTTTGTGTGTGACAGTGGGCAGGACATAGTCTACATGTACAGTATGTAATATTACGTACATGACAACAGTGCCAAAATTACCATTTGATATTAGAATTTATTATGAGCGTCATATACATAATATTAAATAGACATGAATTTAATGTTCTATTTGAAACTGTTACATCTATATTGTTCAAAATTAATAGTAATAAAGGCATCTTATAGAGAAATGGAGGTTGGATTCAGTGCATTGCTAAAAGAGGCCACAGAATTTGGACCGGGAGTATAGGGACCATGTACCCATACCCACTTATCGGCCAAAATATTGTGTTTTACCATATAATTTTTAATATTTCACACAATGAGACCCAACCACTTTCACATGGGCTCCTCAACTTTCTGCCATCATAATTTAAGTCATATCGTAGAAATGACGAATATGTACATGTACATGTATATGAATTATATATCCTCGCATATCATATCACTTCTCTGACAGGTAATAAAGAGCTCCATACCATGGGTAGAGTATTATTACTTGTCAGGGAAGTGATATGCAGAGAAATATAATTCATATATATGTTCCCATGTTGACACTGGAAATAAACGAATGAATGATTTGAAGTTTAAAGTCGCTGCAGGATTATTTCACCTACATGTATATGCGACTTGGAAATAAACAAGAAGTAAGCTAATTCTACTCAACATGTGTGACATCATATTTACTACCATGTGTGACATCATGTTGTGTTTTGCTCAAATTTGTGACGAAATTATTTTACTAGGTGTCTCTGTCAGTGCTTGGTAATATTATAGCAACCAAATCAAGTGACCGATTATACCAATAGTGATATTTTTTCGTGAGAAAATATGATAAACATTTCCACAGTTATGTTTGTCCTCTTGTTTAATAAACTGAGATAAATGGATTAATACCGATAACAAAATAAAAAAAACAGACAAATAACAAGCACTGTTTCCGACATGTTGCCATAAAAAGAGCAGATTCTGTTGATATCTGAACTATCAGACCTGGATGGAGTAAATTAAAGGAGAAGACGAAAACTCGAACAAGACCAAAACCGGGGCAACGTTCTCCCAGAACAATCAATTGACCACACAAACCTGAATGTGCAAGGGCTTATGTTGATCCAATAAGCGACGGTTTTTTACGTTCGACTGTCCAGAGGAACCAGAAGATTTCTTCTTTGATGTAACACTTACAACATCATCATCACCACCATCATCACTACCACCGAGCAGTGGCTCAGCCTCAGCACCGTCATCATCTTTCTTCTTCTTCTTCAAGATATTTTTCATTTTTTTGTTTAAATCTTTTACAGTTGCCTTTGATAATTATAACTTAATTTTTCATCAGTCATCTTCGAAATACACAACTTGGCAAAACTTTGAAGTTGTCGTTACACACAAAACAAAGAAATATTTTACCTTGTATAGATGATAAATATGTTAATTAAGTCATAAGACTTATGTTGAGGTTCCTCAGAATAGAATTCAACACTGGTCTATTATATAGCCGAATATAGCATCAGAAAATATTGAATTTCCTAAGAAAACGTTTAACAAGGGTCTGTCTATATTTACTAATACCTGGATAGAATCACAAAAATCCACTTCCCTTGAAATATAGTTCAATGCTGGTATAAGTGTACAGAATCCCAAATAATCCACTTTACTCAGAATATTTAAAAGCAATTCAGATTTACCATCATAAATCATCTAAGAACAACCACTTATCCTTAACTTGAAAGTTGGACAACAGTCCAGAAGTTAACAAGGATTGGATGTCACAATATGAAATTATATCCTGTAAATGCTGAACACTACATGTATTTAACTACACAGCTTGGCATCAACAGTATCCACTTTCAGTGTCTGGTGTTCTTCCATCTATATGCATGCAGCACCAAGTGAAACCTTGCATCAGTCCACATATTCAGACCAGTGTGACTAATTTCTTTCAACTGACCACAACAGCATACAACAGTCGGGAAATCAGTTAATAGAGTCCAATTAAAATGTTTTCATAATCACATACATGTATCTGGTTGAATGGGTCAAACATAATTTACAGAATTACATGTACATTTGTAGATAATTTAATGTTATTATCCATAGTTAGAACTAATCATTCGCATCACTTGATGTTATAAGTGGTGCTAATAACGAACATCGGAATATACTGTTCCACAACACACATTTATATGCACAGACTTATACAATGTATGTACTTAACAATAGACTGCTACAACACTATAGAAATGCTACATGTACTGGCAGATTACTGGGTGTGTGCACATAAATGAATTATAATCGTGATATTATTCGTAAATATAAATGTAGGAAAATTTCCAATTGTTCGATGAAAATAGAAGTACTATGTTAATGATGGAACCTGTTGCGAGTATATTGATTTCGCACCTGTGTTTCGTCAAACAACAATGGGTGTGATCGTAATACTTTCGATTACTTACCTGGCAGTTCCTATACATGTGGGTGTACTCAATCGACAGCGTATCATCAGAAAAAACAAAACAATGAACTACCTGATGAGGACCAACAGTGAACAAAAAACCAACTAGACAAACAATTGCATCGATTGTGTTCTAATTCATGCATGTTAAATAGGTAATGACTGAAACACCTGGTGCCATGAGCAAAAGAGATATTATACAGTCGCACGCCATACATGTATATGCTTTGTGTTAAGAGCTGTAAAAATACTGTAATACAGTATCTAATCGTGTGATATTTGGTCCATGATATGATACATTGATTTATGGTACCTGTATCACGAAACACTAAATACAGTCAAACCTGTCTTAAGCAGCCACCTAAGAGAGTAACAAAAAGTGGCCTCTTAAGCCAGATGGCTGCTTAATACAGGTCATAATGCACTAAAATTGATCATTTGGTGGAATATTAAGGCGACCCTTTAAGACAGGTGGCTGCTTAATACAGGTGGCCGCTCAAGCAGGTTTGACTGTATATGTTAATTTAAATTATTATATTATAATAAAAAATGCCATACTTGGAAGTACACATGTATATCTATCTCCCCATTGGGTCTGGCGGATCACTCACTCTGGGTTGGAGTCGGAACTGGGATTAACATATTTTTATCATTATAATTATACACATTGTTTTTTGTTTTATTTTTTTCATACTATTTATAATCACACACCTTGTATTATGTTCATATTATTTAGAGGTTTATACATATTTAATGTTTTTTGTAAGGCAGTGAGCATGACTCCCCAACCTATGCCTGCGTGAAAATAAATATTTTGTAAAAAAAAACAAAAAAAACAACCCAAAACCCCCACACCATATGTCACGAATGGGATTCGAACCCAGTACCTACCACTTTTAACCGCGGCCGGTCTGTAGCACGGAGAGCGGTTTTGATGATTAAAACAGCTGCACGTTTATGGGTTAATCAGAGACTGCCTCGTTTAAGCAGACGTTAATTAATACACACGTACCCCACGTGCGATGCTTTGATATGTTTTTACATTTGTATATAATATACACTTAAAAGAAAGCTAAGCACCACTAACGTTTAGATTGTCGGATAAGACGACAGCTGGGGGAAGTTATCAAACTCTTGGGACGTACACACATTATGATTATTAAGTATTGATAGTCTTAGCATCACTGCAGTTTTCACCCTGATTCGTCAATTCATGCAATCATGGTCGTAATATCTCTTTGACCTTGTCGTGTACACAGATATTCATTTGGCTATATTAATGGTTTTGTCGTTTGGACTATAAATGTAATTACATAATCACCATTGATGTAACAACTATGGATTTCTGGTTGGAACGTGAAAAGAACAACTTCAGGCCGACTCTAATAACTTAGGTAGATTACGCTTCCCTAAATACCTAGAAATATCCCTTTGACCTACCTTGTACAGAGATATTCATTTGGCTACATTAATGGTTCTGTCGTTTGAATTACTAGTGTAATTACATAATCACCATTGATGTAACAATTATGGATTTCTGGTTGGAACGGGAATAGAACAACCCTAGGCGGACTCTAATCACTTATGTAGATTGTGCTTCCCTAAATACCTAGATGCTGACTTTAATCCAACACCGGACTCCGTGGTGTAGTGGTTAACGCCAAGGACTACAGGTTGGTAGCAACGGTGTTCGAATCCCGCTCGGGGATCTCATTTTCCGACTACAACCCAGGCTCAATGGGTAGGTGTAATACCACTTATACCGACCGGTGTCCACAACTGGTTTAACAAAGGTCGTGGTATGTGCTAACCTGTCTGGGAAAGTGCATAATTATGAAAGATCCCTTGCTACTTATCAGTTTGGAGTAGCGAGTTTCCTCTCTCATACAAACACTAACTTCTGTCGTCGGCAAACAGTCGAGGCAGCTGGACTGTGTGACCACGACAGACGTGCTTGGACATTAATTGGATATAAGCACGTAAAATAAGTTTTTGTTTTTGTTTTTTGTTTTTTTGTTTTTGTTTTTTTTACTTTTCCCACCCAATCCCCATGTTCAGGGGTGGGGGCATTTATTCAAAACATGTTCCTACTTAACCACAATATGTTTGCCAGTTCTCATTGAAAATGATAGGATAATGTACAATGACTGATTTTATGTGCGTGTGTGACAATGGTATTTAGAATGACTGATGATCATGAAATAAATACAACTGGCTCACTATTACCCACATAACATGT
>JAULBR010017189.1:0-15830 GCA_032355825.1 Melanodrymia aurantiaca
TAGTCTGAAGTTGGCTGGTGCATGCAGCTTAGCGTTAACACGTGCTATAGATCACCGATGGCACGACAGACATGAGGGCGACAGATTAATTAACGCTCGATTGCTATCAATTGTATTCTTCAAGGTACTGTATTCTTTACTCACGCACCAAACCATGTCAATATTATTACATTATCTACCCGGTAGGTTAAATGCGAACTCTCAATTTTGTGCGGCCAACAACCGATTGGGTAAAAGAATAAAATTATCGAAACGTCTCGGCAATTTCCGTATCCGCGAAGTGTATAGAAATTGAGAAATGTTGCGATAAATAGATTATCCGAATAAAATCAAACCCCATTGGTCCGTTTATGAACAAATGAACAAAAGACGTTTAAAATATACAAGTGTCTCATAATTCCATATGCGACATGCTAATTATGTATTTACCGTAATTAATCGGTCTATTTGTAAACGGCCCGAGTTATTCCGACAAGGGACATAACTCTGTTTTACTTTTTTTATTATATACGATTTGGAAAAAGGATCTGAAAATGGTGGTGACCCGGTAATAGGACCACCCCACTATTAAGACCATTTTTTCCCAGTCCCACAGGTGGTCGTAATAGCGGAGTTTCACTGTATTTAGGAAAACAGTCTTTTGGAAATAGGCTGGATTTGTTGTGAGGGTTAATCACAAATGCTTGAGGTTTTTTAGATTTTATATGGTTTTAGTTGCCGTATATTTTATTACCTGCTATATCTTGGCAGCACCTTTAATGTTCTTGCTGATCGAACCATTTTCTTGAGCATTATGCAACAAGAAGATTCCTCCCGCCCATCATTATGAAATTCAATATGGAAATTGTCCACATTTGAAGGAAAAAAATGGGCGTATCCCTTTTTTAACTAATACCAAGCTTGACTCTTAAGTTTAGTAACTGATTCATTTAAACCTGTTCTGTTTTTAGATTTTGCTTTTCCCACATTTGTTTCAATTTTATCAGTGAGGTTCGTACCAAAATAACTGTTCGTACCAAAATAACTATCGATTTCAACTTTCTCTTTCTCTATCGACTTTAGTACAACCAACATTGCACTTTGATGTACATGTACTTGCAATACTTCATAATTAGCCTCTCGCTCGTGTTGAAAGCCTGGAAAGTATTTAATTTATATGAAGAAAGCTAGCACTAAACTCATTTAAACTTCAAGCAAGGTTATATGCATTTACGTTAAATTGTCAGATCACGCAATATCAAACTATTAAGGGACCGTACATAAATGTCAATGTTTTTCACAATTCGAACAAAGTTGGGATTGAGTTTAACCCCCTCCCTCCCTCCCCTTCTAACCCTAACATACAACGTACAACTGTGGACTGCTGTTTTTACATGAAAAGCAATCCTAAACATGGCTTTTACCCCCTCCCCACACAACCCCTCCCCCACCCCTTCTGAACATTGTTCAGATTGTGAAACACATTGGTATTTATGCATGGTCCCTGAATAAAAATGTAAATAGTCATAATCCAGGTGCAGTGGTTTCTTTAATACACTATCAGTCTTTGGTTCACCAGATCTGTGCCATTATTGCCATACTATTTATGATTTATGTGCTGAAACATTTTTTGAAAGTCATTAATGTTTCAGTTGGGTAATGCATACAATTTGTCTTAATATGGATAATCACTACCAAGTGACAAATGATAAATGAAACAACACATTTATTTTTATTTTCTTTGAATATGATTTACACATACATGTATTAGGAATAGCTGCTGGGTTCATAGATGGATGCTGACTTAAAATGTCATTACTAATGCATACCACGTTTAACATATTCCTCATCGTTTCAGATGGGTTTTTATTATTTGAAGGTTTTTGTCTGAATTGTTTATATACACTTTGGTTACTTTGGAAAGTTATTGTTATATAGAATGGTCATATGCAAAATGTTTTTTTTTCTCTTCATAATTTCATGTATTTATCCTTCAGTTAATTATTGATTAAGTATGTATTACAAATTAATTAAGTAAGTTATACAGGGCAGAGGTTGTGGTCTCGGGAGGTATGGCTATACTGACGTTTTGATATTCTGTATGTGATAAATCTATAGTTTACATAAAAAATACCAGTAGGTTTCTTTAAGTTTTTAAACATTAAAGCAATCTCATTTATCTACATTGGGGTGAAAAATATTCTAAAATCTTACAAAATAAAATTATATTCTTAGAATCAACTTGGTAATAACGAACCCAAAAATTTGAGTAGCAGAACTAGTTCCTATTTCAATGATTTCTTTATAATTAATTAAATTTTATCGCTTCTCGTATGTGTGCAATCAATCAAATTAATTTTCTATTGCAATGACATTGCTTTGATACAACTAAGAAAGACCTGTACAAAACCACAAGGCAATTAATTCCTCCATAATCAATCGTGTCTGATTAATTCTATGTTGACTGAGGTATGATCCAAGCACAACAATCTCACCTGTGACCTACAGGTAAACAAAACCTCATTGAACATTACTAGTAATCTGCAAATCCCAAAGGCAAAATCAATGTCATCAGTTCTGATTTAATACATAACTTCTTTTTTTTCTGGAGAATTAATCCATTTTATACAGGGTTTTTAAGAACTGAAATGATCAAGTTCTAACTATTTGGCTGGTTAGGTGTTTTATTCCTTATACAGTTGCTCTAGTATATCTTTGCATTTTGTTATGATTTTGAGGGTAAATATATAAATGCTACTATATAGAGCAATATTAGACATACATGTATATAATTTATTCATCAACCATTCACAAACAAGGCAACCTCAATATCTCACTTAGAAATAATGTTACAAAAAAATCACTTGTATTTTCGTTCCAACTTCAAGAATTTATTTTCATGTTATTTGTTTACACCAAGTACATGTCTCTTTGTTTGAAATAAAAGCGTATCGATAGTTTCTTAATGATTAGTTATTCGTGGTATTTTCTGATGCAGATAGCAAACACATTAATTTTTGTTGAACACATTTTTTCTCTTGTTTAAAATGAACATGAATGAGACCATTGTACAGATAATTTATTTCTGTTAAATATGTAACACATATTCCATCTTGCTTCAAATACATTTTATTTTGTGTTCTGTCTTCTCAAGGGTAATCATAATGTCACAGGTTTGTTTTTATCGTATTCCGAGGTTCTTTTATTGTATTCAGAGGTTGCACTGACAGTATTTCAAACCCTGTTATGGATGGAAATTTTTTCGAGTATAAAAGGTCTATTCTATTGTCATACAATATAACAAATTACAATAACTACTATAAATTAAACGTTTTGTACTCAGCTATATAAATTATTGATAGCAAGCAATTTGGAATATTTCCTAAATTAATATTATTTCTTTTCCCATCGACTGTGCCATATGCCATGATCTGTGCTGTAGCTACCTGAAGAACATGTACATATTTCTGATAACGCGCTGGTAGTGAGTGACAGAAGGTCAGTTATTCCCTGGTGTAGGCTCACACTGAGCTAATCAGAAAATTTATTTCATGTAACCCATTACATTCAGTACATTGCAATTATTGGAACTGTCATTTATTACGGTAATTGAATCTAAGGTAATTAATTTCAGGTGAATGATAATAATTTCTGATGCCGATTGTAAATCATTATTAAATTAAGATCTATTGGCAAAATTGTCATTAATTAAATTTTACAAAATATATTTAAAACAAATTTATTTGGTAGTTGGGCTACATACATACACACAGGCAAAAAGTAATGTTGAAATACTAATTGAATAGATTTATAATATAACCCCACTCCATGCTACCCCACCCCAATCCTTAGAAAAACCATTTGTTGCTAACATACCGGGGTACTGACCATAATTTGGTGGTTATGTTAGTTTTACACCCTGGTTTCCCATTTTGTTTTTCCTATATTGATTAAAAAATTCAACTACACTTTTCCAAACATTTTTGAAACTCAACAGAAGCTATTATATTAAAATTTAAATTCTGAAGACAATGAAAACAATTTTGCATTATTTGCACTCAGTGCCCTTTGGAAGAGATAAACTGCCGCACAGCACGAAATGCTATTCAATAGGATGCTCAGTCTGTGAATTGTATATTTAACATGAAGATCACCGTGATATTTCATGTTGCTCATTATTTACAGCTACAATGCTATTTGGGGCATAAGAGGTTGTACTTGTCTCTTATCACTGTCAACCATCAATTAAGGTGAGACTTGGAAATTAGCATGGTTGGTATCGGTGTCCGTTGTGCCATCAATTGTTAATCATTTTCCATTGGAAGTATTAAATATTCATATAGAATCGTGTGACAGTTCAGAAAGTATGAGAAATATTTTAATGCTGATTTACTGTCATTGTTGAAATGCTTTCATTAAAATTGTATATAATGATTTAACTTCCAGAAGGAACACAATAAAAAAGGATTCAACTTGCTTTGTTTTTGTAGGATTGACTACTTCATGACTATCAGACAGTCTTTAGAGTTCATGATTGAGTCAGTCTACTAGTATATAGAGTTCGAAAATACATGTACATGGGTAAAACTAGTGTATTTAGAAACTACATACGGTAATGTATTAGTTTTGAGTTAGAAACTACAGGGTTAAGACAAGTAGCTACAGTGATACTACATGGATAAGACTAGTAAATAAAGTTAGAAACTACAGAAGAAGGACTATAACTATGATATTATCTTTATTTTTTCAGATTGTGTTTTCATTTGCTGGCTATAATATATAATCTAAAGATCGTACACAGAATATAGAGTAAGTTTACATTCTCAAAAATTTACTCTGAATTTCAGAATGAAATGGATGATGTGTATCTTTTAATACATTTCTCAAACCTAAAATACATACAGGTAATACAAATATTTGTATTGTATTATGAGTCACGCAGAAACAATTCTATAATAGTTTGTGACAGATTTTACTTTGTGCTTGTAATACTAAGTCTTGTTTTAAACAATTTTTATTCCGTCTTTTTATCAGCGGTGGGATTGGCTAACAGGTTTGAGCCTACACTGTATGTAAAGGCCGCACCCAAAGGTACTTCAAAGGTATTTATCTGTTTTTATTCATTCTTGTTTTAAAGTCTTGCTATAGAAGGTAGCCTTGACATCTATGAAATGTATTCTGTTCTATTAGCTTTTGAATCACTCAATAAATTTGTATCAGTATCATCTTGGCTATAGTTGTGGCTATTTTGCACACAATTAACCATTCACTACAGACGAAACCTTACAGACATTTATTTTTTTATAATTCTGTAAACTCCAAACGAACAATGGGTTTTAGGGTGTTAAAATTTATCAGATCTGTTTTACTGTTTTGACATAGAAAAGGACAAAAGTAATTTTGTATGGCCCACACTTAAGTCTCAGTTGACAAATTGCTATTGAAGCTGTGGAGAATATTCTGCTATCTTTGGCCGTTATCACACATATAAGATATATTAAGGAGACATCCTATCCCTGTGAGTTGGCGTTAGTTAGCAACCCGATGAATATCATTTGTTTACCAGTAATACAGGTTTCTAATTCCAAAGAAGGCAATTTGCCTGAGAGTTGGCTTGGTAAGATTGCAATACATGTGACATTAAACATCGTTTTTAACACTTTTTATATCTTAGCACAAAAATATTGTAGATGTAACTGACATGCCGTCTGTCAGTCGGTCAGACGGATTGACAGTCGGACACACAGACGGTCCAACCCTCTCACTTAACCATCAGTCTGATTTTCTCTAGCCATCTTCTATTTGTCCAGTAATTTGATTTATAGAATGATCTAATTTGATTTTTTGTTTCGTTGGTTGAGGATTTCAGCAGTGCCTTCTAACATTATCAACAATTAGTTCATTACTTATCCAGTAGATTCCTCTTAATTGCATAGCCCAGGTGCATGAAAAATAGATACTACATGTATTACTAACCAGTTTATTCCATTAACCGTTTGGATGTAAAGAAGTGTTGGTCATGTAATTAAGTGAATAACAATTAATAATGCACTACAGTATTTAATACCGGTAAGTCTTTCTGGCAATAAAATAAGTTGTTATACGTTGAACAATAATTGTACAATGTATTATACATGACACTATTTTAATATTTCCACAGAAGTGAAAATATAGTCGATTGCCCA
This sequence comes from Melanodrymia aurantiaca, assembly GCA_032355825.1. NCBI lineage: Eukaryota > Metazoa > Mollusca > Gastropoda > Neomphalida > Peltospiridae > Melanodrymia > Melanodrymia aurantiaca. The sequence goes on from JAULBR010017189.1 coordinate 6,165, forward strand.
TGTATGGAAAATGGAATAAGAAAATATATATTCAAATAACCAGAATATGGAAATTTTTTCTATGCAATTATTTATGAGATTTTTTACTGTTTTGGTAGCAAATTGTTTTATGTGGCATAATACATATGGATATAGAGTTAAGCGAATTATAAACCAATATGCAAATAAGTGAAATGTACTTAGGGAAAAGTTGGAGGTCAAGGTAGTGAACATTCCCAGTGACCTTATCTTTAAGCAGTGATATTGTCAGGTAAATTGCATATATGCCATTGTATGCCTATATCATTGTTAATCAAATTTAATCAAACCATTTTGTGCTACAATATCTATTTCCATCCCATGATTCAGACCAACCCTAAGTAAGTTTTGCATGGCACCATTAGTTGTCTCTACACAACCCTAATAATTGATGCAGACGCCAGAACTGATCAACTTCCATGATTCCTAATGATGGTACTACCTGTATAAACTCCACTATATATGTTATGAAATTGCTTGTTTCAGTAAGTCATTGTTATAATTCCATAGATTTGAATCACAAAAGGAGTCAACTTGTGACTTGTGGTATGGACAAAGAAAATACAATGTATATTTTGTTCCATTGCTTTCAGATGGCCATCAATGCCAATCATCAGTGGAATGATATCCAATGATTACAGAAAGGCAGAAGAGGTTGCATGTGGGGTTCCCACTGATAGTCATACAAATAACACAATAGCTGCAACTAGTAAGTTATTATATTCTTTTATCTTTTTGTACAAATTTTTCATTTTCTTTCTTTAGTAGATTGAAACTTTTGTTTTTAATTATTTCATACATCTGCACCAATACATGACTCCACAAAACAAGTGTACAAAAGCTTTATGGACTGTTGACTAATCGAATACACGAGTCTAGAAAACAGGTGTACAAAAGCTTTATGGACTGTTGACTAATCGAATACACAAGTCCAGAAAACAGGTGCACAAAACCTTCATTGTCTGTTGACTAATCCTAACGCCCACATATTGATGAAATAAATAGTTTAATTCAAGTGCACAAGAAATGCTAAATAAAACTTATAACATTCAGTTTCAAGCGTGGATATCTGAACCACTCTGCTTCGATCACAACAATTTACAGGTTATATTACAATTAAACATTATAATTATAATCTTGAATTTTTCTCGTGAATTGTATTTAAAAATAATATACAATCATAATTTACCCTCATTTTATAACGATTTCATTTTGGCCTGTATATTTAGAATGATCATTGTTGCATATCATATCCTGTTGACATCCTTCATTCACCATTTTGTACGGGTGATGCAGCATTCACGCCTCAGTGAACAGGCCCCAGATGACTCGAGTTATGGCTTTGTGTGCCGATAATTAGAGGAAAATTGGCCAAGTGATTATAGCCCCTCACCTGCTGATCCCAGATTCAAACACTGCTGCCCAGCGTGCTGCGGAGTGCGACCATTGTTTCCATACAGCACAGAGCCTGTGAGGACATTTTGCGGTCGCATATACACATCACCTACAAGAATAAGGAAACAGCATGTTGGAATTCTGATTATATTGACGTTCATCATACTTAATTGGAAGTAGTTATCTTGATTCTGTTTTTGTTTGACAAAGAGATTTCTGTTTAATAAAACGCAATAGATATATATCTATAATTATTCTATTTTAAACCTGAATCATAGCATTATGCCATACTATTTTTTTTAAGAAGAACTTTTGTAACTATCATGATTTTTCTGTTCAATCTGTCTAATCGAAAAATCTCTGTAAACTATATCAATTTGTCTTAAACTTTTTGTCAGTTCTGTGAATGTATGACTTATCAGAGCAAGTTAGATACATATTGTATTTCTACAAAAAGTACAATTTTCATATCCATCTAGTTTTAGAGTCCACGTTAGCAATATATTAAAGACATGCTTTGAAGTATACCAATTACCAAGTCCCTGAAAAGGTAGTAGAACATTATAACAATTACCAATCCATCAACAAATCCAAAGTTTGAAAATTTACCGTAGTTTAGATTTTAAAACATTTTTGTTTTTTAGTGTGGCATGCAGTTGAATTTTAAGAATTATATTACACCTTTTTTTTTGATGAAACAATGTAAATCACAATTTTTTTAAATAATATTTAATTATTTAAATTATGTTTTGTAATGAACTAAGTAAAATTGATATATAAGAACTACAAAGTAAATTTAAACAGTTGTCTTTTCGTATCTCTTATTGTATGCAGATTCCACTATTGGCTAATTGTACTGAAAATATTTTGCACAAGTGAACAATCATGAATCAATATTTCTTTTAATTTTTACTTCTTGAGTAATCCCTCTGCATGCATACAGCATCTACATTGTGACCCTTTGGAATTGAATAATCTATATTAACCAAAGTACTTGGTTCAATATGATGCTACAAGTGATTTTATTTTCTGTCCAAGAACAATCGCATCTTTGTTGGACGATATTGTTAAAACGTCCACCTTTTTGACATATTAACATTGATTGTTGAACTTCTGTATTTTAACTGCTCACAGCCATCCTCTCCATATTGTGTTGCCCGGTTTATTGCCTGATTACATTTCACTGTCTGTGGAAGCCAACAGAGACATACAAAAACGGGTCCTCCTGAGCCAATTTGTCATCCACAATGGTATACAAAGTATAAGGTACTAGTATGAGGTCACCCTTGGTCGCTTGCCACTGAAGGTGCCAACTGTGATACGTTATCGCCACAATCTCTCAAACCAGCAGGTGATTGGTCTTCTTAGGGGCAGTGGGCGGAGCCTGGGTTCATAGGCCGCATCTATTGATCCAATTGATGCGTTGCGTGGCTGTCGGTTCATGGTTCAAAACCTTGTTGTCCTTAATACAACATGAGTTATAACATGGGACTCTGCCATTTTTATTTTTCAAAACCGAACTTTGCGCAATATTGAATATTTCAGACTTATGGATAAAACTGACGACAACTCTTTTATAGTTTTGTCATTTTGTGACTCTTTCTTCTTCGAGAACATGCAGAAAACATAACACGGAATCCGTGGATATAGAAGAGTTTTTTATTCGTAATAACAATTGGCGGGTAGTTTTCTGTGTATATCGTTGATGGTGGATGATTGGGTTATAAAAACAATGTATGCAACCAAACGTCGTCGGCGAACTGTTAAAAGGTAGGCAAAGATTTTATTCTGTATTATTTCACTTAATATTTTTAAACGTAAGTCTTTGCGGTAAAGTCTCTTTCCTAGATTAAAAATGACAAAATTTAATTACATTAATTGGATAAAAGTATTAAAAAGTTGTCCCAAGAAAAGTCGACAAGAAAGAAAATACACTAGTTCAAAATATTTTACAAAGTTTAATATGTAGGGATAAAGGTTAACTGACCTTTTCTGCTAAAATTGCATAATTTATTTATAAGAAAAGATTAACATACTTAGTAAGATTGTTTTAGTTCTTTTTTGTGCCTACGCTGGTGATCGTATTCCTATTATCGGTACATTTAGTTGCAAATAAATCAACCCAATATGAAAGGATCCGATATCTTTCTGAGGAACATTTTTATTGTTAATAAAGATAAATTATATGGAATAAATTGTAATGCATGGACATCAATTATCTTTTATTTATTTATTTATTTACATTCAATGTCTTTAAATAGTATTAAAATGTAATAGACAATCAAATATATTTTTGTTCTATATTATATTATATTATTAAAGGTTTTTTATGGAATTATTTATACAAAATATGGACACAGCATAGTATTTGCAAAATACTATTTTCTCTTTTTGATATAATAACAAAACAGATTAATACAGTAGAGACTTTTGTATTAGAATACAGATACACAATATTATTATTATATAAAAAATTAAATAATTAAAAAGAGTACAAACTTACATTGTCACACTTAAGTTGATTTTAAGTGGATAGTAATTTTATTTTTATTTTTATTTGGATATATGCTGTAGGTGTATTTGATGAACCAGTCTGTACATGCTATACTTTAATTTTAAAGTTTGATTAACCAGTTAGAACCATTTTAATTTGAATAATTTATAAGCTAGATTTTAATTGTACATTTATATGGTAACTATTAGTTCAAGCTATATTTAAATAAGGTAGTTAATAATTCCACAGACCAGTTAGTAGACTTAAATGGTAGATTTTATTTAATGAAGAAATAGGTATGTGTTATATTTTAATTTATGTTTGATAAATCAGTGAATACAGGCATACTACATTTTTATTGAAATATTTTATATACATTTGTACCAGTAAATTTTCGATTTTGATTGAGTGAAACCAAGATCTGCCACCAGAGTAGTTTTATGTGACAAACATTTTAGATTAAATTAATTGATTATTCTATATACATGTATTATGTATTAAAAATCCTAAATATTAAATAGTACAAATTAAAATTGTAACATTATGTAAGATTTAGATTTGGAACGATTAAATAAAATGGCATCATAATTGATGTCTATTATAAAGCGATACAGTAGTTGCATGCGAGATTAGGATTAAATTAAAATAGCATGTTGGCATGCAATATTTCTCCGTTCCACTTCTTCATTTACATGTGGTATTTTTTTACACATGCAATTGGTCTGAAGAATTTTAAATGGTAAAACAAATAAACGCAAATTCTGAAATGACACCATTTAGAGAATATTTATATTTATATACATTGTTATTTATATATTTTATTGTTTTGTCTTAAAGATGTTTTTTTTTATATTATCTATGAAAAGATTAGCACAGTTACTAAATATGGGTAGTTTAAAATCTGAAAGATTATTGTTTTTACAATGTTATAATGATCTATTGTGGGCTACATCAATTACTATCATTCTGATTTTGTCGTTTTTTGTCACAAACAAATTACATAAGGCAAACGACAGTTCACATAACAAAAGAATGAAACTTCATAAAATGCTTAAACATTTATGTCTGTGCAGACGTCACAAATAAATGACAATTTGATCTAATCATTTACAATCGCAAACGCCTGCTATTGTTTAGTTAAACAGTCACTATTCTTTCATTTCTTTTTCCCGCAACCATTTCCCTAATCATTTTGTTAACATTATTTCTATATTCAACAACTGTATTGTTATATTGCTAAAAATCAATTGAATCCAATGTAGTTAATGGATTGTATTAATTGTACATTTCTCTTGATCATAAATACTGTGAATAATGAGTTACTTGATCTACTACTGAAAATTAAAAAATATCTGTTAATAATTGATCTGTAAAGCAGGTTTTTATATATTTCCAAAATTCTACATTCTGATATTGTTTTATTCTTGTTTATGAAAACAATGAAATGTTCACAGGTAAAAATTTGTCAATCCACATTTTATTTGATTGCTTATTTTTTATTAAACAAATTTTTATTTATTTTTTTTATTTTATCAGATCTATTTATTACCATAGTGGGCAATCTAACCAGCAAAATGATAAAAAATTGGAATTTATAACGTGTCATTTGATTGGGTTGTTAAAATTATTGACAGGAATGCTATGAAAATATGAAGTAACAAATTGTTAACATGACATCTTGCATATTGATTAGAACTACCTTTTATCTTTTATATGTTCAACGTTACATCGACGTGGACTATGGTTTGAAAAGCATTTCACAAAGTATTAAATTTGCTACCCTGTATTATCATATTTAAGTCCCTCGTGAAATGAAAATGATTTCACTTGGGACTTAAACCAGATAATAGAAGGTAGCTCATTTAAAGAGGGATTGTCATAGTTTACATAGGCTCATTTCGCTAGTTTTACATTTTGTTTGTGAAGAACAACTCCAAATTAATTAGAATTTTTTTTACATTCCTTAATATACAGTGATACCTGTTTTAAGCGGCCACCTTAAGGAGTAGCAAAAAAGTGGCCTCTTAAGACAGGTGGCTTCTTAATACAGGTCATAATGCACTAAAATTAATGATTTGGTAGAATATTATAGTGACCCTTTAAGACTGGCATCTGCTTAATACAGGTAGCAGCTCAAGCAAGTTTGACTGTAAATACATTTATATTTTATTGATAAAGGGATTCACAATTTCTGCATTCCACTAACAACTGGTGTCAAATTGAATATTCAAGCATCATAATAGCACTGTAAGTGAGTGTAAAAGTTTGAAAGTTTGTTTGTTTAACAACATGACACCACTGGAACATATTGATAATTAATCAGCAATTATTGGATGTCAAAACGCATGGTTATCACATAATCACCTGCTGCTGCCACATAGGCTACTTTTACCAAATACATGCAATGGATCTGTTATTGCACTTTCCCGATAGACACACCATGGCCTTTGATGGACCCATCGTGGATCACTGGTTGGAATGGGAAATAACCCAACTGTTCCACTGATGAGGATTGATCCTTGGATCCATCGAACCTCAGGCACTGAGCTACGCCCGCTGTTCAGAGAGTGGAATAAAAACTAAGACTAATTTTGTATGTAGGATTTTGTGCACCCTAAAAACTATATTATTTGTTTTAACGGATAATGTTTTAAAATTTGTTAAATGCTTGTTTTCTGAAAGACATAGTAGATCATTTTAATCCATAAAATTATTCCTTTTGTCCCTTTGTGACGACTAAAACAAAGAGGATTTTTTATGGTTCATGCAAATATTGCATACTATGCATATTACTGTATTATTTTCAAGATTTTATGTAATATGGTAGGATACGGTCAAAAGACAAATATAACTCTTTTTAGGGTAATCCCCCTACTCAAAACATTTAATTGCTAAAATTGCCTAAAACTTTTTTTTTTATCATAAACATATTTATAAAAATATATTATATGTATTTAAAGCAAATGGAATGCATCACCTATTGTTATTATATATTTGTAATAGGTACAGCAGTTCAAATACCACCAATATCCATATGCCACCCCACACACTGAAAATTTTAAAATTCTGTGGTAAAATTAGATATACTCTGCAGTAGAATTTGATGAATTCTGCGGCATATTCTGCAACATGTTATTATATATTATGAACTAAAAATATATATTTAAATAGGAATTCTATTTCGTATTTGTGTTATTTGTCTTCGGCGGTTTCCATAAACTACAACGAGCCAAAAAATCGGAGCAAATTCTGCAAATTTCACGTTTATATTGCAAGCAATGAACATCGAAAATTCTGCCTTGATTAAATAAAATTCCATGGCATAAAATTATGAATTCTGCACCTGTTTTGCATGAAATTTGATTTTCCGCAGACGAACAACTATTCTGCAGTGTGGGGCAAATTCTGCAAATTTTTCTGTGTCCGTAGAATTGCGGAATTCAGGAGGGAGTGGTATACGCCTTGTTCCCATATATTGATAGAATAAAGAATAAACGAACCCCATCTCATATTGTCTGCAGCATGCCTCGCGGAAATCAGTGACTGGCGACAGCTCAGCGTGTATGGGGCGGCCATTAAACCAGCGATTGTTCAAATCTAACACAGCTTTATCTGCATCTTCTTCATACCGGTACTGAAAACACCACACAAATATATTACACTCGATATCAATTACTAAATCAGCCAATCATTTGTCAGCATTTTCTTTCTTCATAGTGGTACTGAAAATATCACCGGAAATTCTAGCACTCGATATCAATTCGAAGATATTAAATGAATAATTTACTGCTACCAAGAAAATATCCAATCAAATTTTTTTCTTCTAAACCTTGTCCAGTCAAGGACAAGATACACATTTGACATAACAAATTCCAGACCTTTTCCCAAAACAATTAAAAAATGTTAACGACACCACTGGAACACATTGATTATTAATCAGTGGTTACTGGATGTCAACACACGGTTATTACGACACAGAGCAGGGGTTCTAGAATACGGTGGCCCGAGGCCAGTGATTTTCACACTTGGGCCACCAAATAATTGCTTTGGCCGTGCCCGATTGGCAGTAAAAAAAATGATTTACTTACATTTTTTTATTTTTTTATCATATTGGTATTGGTATTTAAAAGTTGGGCAAGTGAATTTTCAGCCAGGGCCAGTGAATTTTCAAATGCACTGGCCCCATGGCAAGTGAAAGTAAAACAAATTCTAGAACCTCTGCAGGCTACTGGTTTTCTAGGTATGTTTGAAGAGCGGGACGTAGCGCAGTGCAAGAGCATCTGCCTGAGAGTTGATAGGTTGATGGATCGATTCTCGATCCTCCTCAGTGAACCCATTGGGTTATTTCCCATTCCAGCCAGTGATCCACGACTGTCCTATCAAATGCTGTGAGGACGTGCACATAAAATATCTCATGCTGTTATTCGAAGAAAAGTAGCCTATGGGGCGGCAGCGGGTTTCTACTGTGACCAAATGTACATTTGACATCAAATAACTGTTGATTATAATCAATGTGTTCCAGTGGTGCCAGTAAACAAACAAACTTTATCTTTTATCGTTATTTAGTGAAGATGGTGTGTTGCACGCCAAAAGTACATTTAAGTTACTCACTCTCTCACTCACTCACTCACTCACTCACTCACTCACTCACTCACTGACCATCCAACTGACTGTTGCTATAGAAAAACTTACCACTTTGACAAGTGTAATATACTGTGATTCTGTGTGTGTGTTTTCAGAGGGTTGGTCTGATGAGGACGAACTGAACAACGAGGTCAACTCTTCCGAGACGTCTGCAGCAACATTGCCAAGTGCAGGTAACTCTGTCTAGGATCATCTTACTCAATATTAACTCAAATTGGACTTAATTTGTACATGTAATCTAGACGACAAAACACAGACATGGCCAAATGCATATCTCTGCACAAGGCAGAGTCGAATGGATTATTATGCAATTATGCAAGCAGTGATCCACTAAAAATACATAATATTATATTAAACATGCTGTCCAAATTAATGGTGATCCGATTTACTGTACCGAATTATGATCATCGCTCATGACATTCCATAATCAGTCATCATTTGAAAACAAGTATAATTATATATTTTGTTTTATGCGACACCATACAATACAAGTTACTTTTTTCTTCACTTATAAATCACATAATAGTCACATTGCAGGGTGCAATTTGTTTTTTAAATTGTGATTAGCAGTTTTTCCTACTGGATGGAGAATGGAAAAGCAACTAATGGAATTTGAGTACCCCAGTAGCACTTTTATAAAATGAGTGAAAACATTGCATCGTGATCGCAAGATTTTGCATCTCTTTTATGCGATACGAACCCAGTCATTTTACAACCTGCATTGACACCGATTTAATTATAGAATGTATGCTTAATTGCATTGTTGTTCGAAGGGAGCAGGGCGTAATCCAGCAATAAAGTGTCCGCCTGTCGCTCGATATGTCGAAGGATCAATCCTCCTCAGGGGACCGATTTGGTTATGTCTCGTTCCAACCAATGGTCCACGACTGGTCTATCAAAAATAGTGGTGTGTGCTATCCAATGTGGGAAAGTACACATAAAAGATCCCTTGCTGTTATTCGGTAAGAGTAGCCTATGTGGCAGCAGCTGGTTTCCTCTGTGGCCAAGTGTTTATATTACTGTGCGTTTGACATCAAAGAGGAGCGGGACGTAGCTCAGAGGTAGAATGTCCGCCTGTGGCGGGATGGGTCGAGAGATCGATCCTCCACAGGGCA
>JAULBR010017298.1:0-15830 GCA_032355825.1 Melanodrymia aurantiaca
CAGGTCTTGGTGTTTAGACAAACGGCTGATGAGCCAGGAAGACAGGTCTTGGTGTTTAGACAAACGGCTGATGAGCCAGGAAGACTGTGATGCTGTGACAGGTCTTGGTGTTTAGACAAACGGCTGGTGAGCCGGGAAGACAGGTCTTGGTGTTTAGACAAACGGCTGATGAGCCAGGAAGACAGGTCTTGGTGTTTAGACAAACGGCTGATGAGCCGGGAAGACTGTGATGCTATGACAGGTCTTGGTGTTTAGACAAACGGCTGATGACCCAGGAATACTGTGATGCTATGACAGTTCTTGGTGTTTAGACAAACGGCTGATGAGCCGGGAAGACTGTGATGCTATGGACTGTAATTGGTACGGGCGGCATGTCAGTTAAAGTGAGACGCATGATTCGTAATACGAGTTGATATGAGGAGGCATACGCGTCACAGAACACTACAAACAAACAAACCAATACGAACTGTTCCTTGCTAAATGTCAGTTACAGTAGAGAAGGAAACTTGCCAGCCCCTGTCTCTCTCTATTGACGATGTACATGCTCGCTGCTATAGCTTTCTGTGACAGGAAATGGATTATTTGAGCCAACAGAATACCGGTGAGTAAAATGATATTTCATTGTATTTTGGATGTCAAGTACTAACGGGGAGATGTTGTTTTACTCCACTCTGCATGTGAGTAATATTATTTCACTAATACACTAGTAGTATGCTTCGTATCTCTGCATAATAATTATAATTATTTTTGAACTAGTGTACCAAAAGTTAAACTTTGTAGACATTGATTAAGAATTAATCATCGGTAATCGGATATGAAACATACGGTTATTTCGTCACGTTACTCCAGAAGATGCCGGCTGCTATAGGTTACTTATACAGTATATACATTTCCCAACAGACAGGACAACACTTTCCACAGTCTTTGTGGTGGATCACTGGCTGAAAGAATAAGCAAAGCCAACGCTTCTAATGTGCCGCCGCGTTTGAAGGTTAGCTGAGAAACATGGCCAAATAGTTCCTGTGATGAAGCCAGCATGAAACTTTGCAAATATGACTGGTCATACATCTAGATAAAAACTGCTTAACACTCGAGAAAGTATAATGTTCAAGATGGCCGCCGTATTGTTCCAAAATGACTGATTTGTGTGATTTAACTGCTAATGACAAATTAGATCTAATATTTGTGAATAATAACAGCCGCGTGGCCAGAGCATCAAACAATTTTCTCACAATTTTGTTAATTTGTAAAAGTAGTTTGTGACATTTATTTTTCAAGAACACATTGTAAGGTTATGCTGTGGACCCCCCACCCCCCCGCCCCAGTTACTGCCCGCCCCTGCACATACTCACTAAAACGGTCTACTCTCTTTAGTGGTGCGGTTTAGCTCAGATAAAAATTAATGTGCACAACATTTATTAATACATGTAGCTAACTTTATGAAGAAAGTAGGATAATGAGAATACGTAGATCTACAAAAACATGTTTTCAAGATGACCACCGTAATGATTTTAAATGGCGGATTTGTTTATTCTATCTCTTATAAAACTTGCAGTTTTACTGCATCCATGTCACACATTAGATACAATTATTAAGAATAGTATTAGGAAAACATCTTGATAGAAATTTAAAATCATATTTTTACGGAGATAATCGTTATTTCTTTCCAATTATTTACAGGATGAAAAAGGTTGATTTACAAAAAAATAGCATCGCCCTTCTGAACAGCAGAACTTAACGAGGTCGTATCTTTCTGTTAGCATTCGTATGCAGATGCTAGATAGCGAGGCGACATGGGTATTTAATTACAAGAAGGCTAACTCTCTCACATCCACAATTACTGACGCCTGACAAACAGTAGCATGCTGAATTGTCACTGATAATTGTGTTTCGGACTTCTAAACCCTCTATTCCCTCGCGGGGCGTGTTCACTGAACGTAACCGACCTGAACGTGTTCTAATCCCGGTCGGGGAATAGCAGTGGCTTCATATCTATGAAAATCGTATCAATTTAATCTATTGCTTTAATCTAACAAGAGAAAAGGAATTTGTGTCGGAAACAAGGAAATTCAGTAAATATTGTGAAACGTCAGTTCGTGTTTTCTCGCTTGAGCAACCAACTCTTCCAGTTTGTATTTTTACTTGAGTAACCAACTCTTCCAGTTTGTATTTTAACTTGAGTAACCAACTATTCCAGTTTGTATTTTAACTTGAGTAACCAACTCTTCCAGTTTGTATTTTAACTTGAGTAACCAACTCTTCCAGTCTGTATTTTAACTTGAGTAACCAACTCTTCCAGTCTGTATTTTTACTTGAGTAACCAACTCTTCCCGTTTGTATTTTAACTTGAGTAACCAACTCTTCCAAATCTAAGTGCTTAAAGAGGAAGGTTTTCTCCGTATTTTAGCAAAATGCTGGTTAAAACCGGATGCCTGACGTTTCGCCCCATTGCCAGTTCATGTACACGTGTGAGAGTGTTTCTTACAAATTGTATTGATGCTACTGTTATGATATCGGATAAGAGTGCTTTGAACCATAGAGATGATATGGCTGCGTCTTGTGGCCTCGTCTTGTGTAAGTGGGATTAAACAATTGTCCGGTAATTAGGCATCATGTGTGTGCGAGTATATCTTACAAATTGTATCGATGCTTTGATGATAATACTGTTATGATATCGGGTAACACCAAAGAGTGCTTTGAACCATAGAGATGATGTCGCCTCGTCTGGTGTAAGTGGGATTAAACAATTGTCCGATAATTAGTAATTAGGCATCAAGAGCACACTCACTACCGAGGAACTCTCGCAGTGATTAGTTAACTTATTAATATTATGCTCAGGTTTGCTGGTAATGCATTACGGGGTAGAACTGACATCATTCTTGGGGGCGAACTGGTAATGCATTTGCGGGCGAACTGAAATAATTCTTCGGGTGAACTGAAATAATTCTTGGGGCGAACTGGTATGGGGCAAACTGACTTGGGGGTGAACTGACGATGAGGCAAAACGTTGATGTTATATAATCGTAATACACGCATGACATGAGGTGTTTATGATTCCGACTTTGAAGATATCGATCGGCGTCAACGCTGTTTACATTTTATATCAACTTTCGTCATTAGGATGAACATGCTAATAACTATTTTATCGTCGTATTGATTGAAAATAAGAGTCCCATTTTTTGTGGGGGGTGGGGGGGGGCAAAGAAACTCACGGGGTCGGAATCATGGGGAATGGGACCTTATGGAGTGTAATAAGTAAACTGCCTGGTAATCTTGTACACAGTACTGTTTAAGTCCATGTAGCCATTTCTAGTAGATGTTAGATAGCAATTGTCAAAACTTACTTTGCATGTGACTTTATAAATTGTGAATCCTTTTGAATGAAGTTGAGGGTCACGCACAATAAAACACCAAATTTTTTCTTGCTTTACAGGTTTTAAAGCCATTATGAAAAGCAAAATGGTAGTGTATTGTGTATATTAAGAAGATTTCAAATAATTTTTGGGCCTACATTAAATATGATCAAATTAACAGACCATAATGAAAATTTGACAAAAGACAGGAAGTGGAGTCCGGTAATAAACCGGGTTATACAAAAGTTAACTCGATTCGAAGCTACGCGTTTTTCTGTGGACTGTTAGGTAACAAAATTGTTTCTCTAATAAGAATTCGATATCTATAAATTTGTTAATAAATATTACGTCTGTTATTATTAAAAACAAGGCTTTGTTTTAAGAAATACCTTTTTAAAAAAGTATTGAGTGTTCATATTTCGCATTATAAATAACATTTCTAATTTTAAGAATAGAATAATTATTGGTCTTCCTCTTCAAAGAGTTCTACTTCCGTGCTGTAACTAAATAACAAACATGCATTTATGACTAATTTATCACACTTTTATGACATTCAGTACTTATTTTAGTTTCAAATTTCTATAGAATAATTTTATTGACACCATACACTATGGGGCTTTTGACTATTTTGAAGAAAATGAAGCAAAAAGAAAAAGAAGTCCGATTATTGATGTTGTATCCTTCAGACATTCGAAGATTCTTAATATGTGACGTCATAAGTTTTATTAGACTGGTTTATTATTTAATGTTAGGATACATATATGCACATTAAACCATCAGTGGGTAAAATATCTGAGTGGACCACTCACCTTGCATTGTATTTACATGTGTATATTGTAACTCAACTATTCTGTATACATGGGCCATGATGGGGTGATGGGCATTTCATTCTGTCAACACACGATGCCTGGTGACTGGTCCACCTCCTCAGGCTCCTGGGGTGGGTGGTCCTGGTGTACGTAAAGAGTAGTGGGGCATAAGCCTCATAGCTCTCAGCACAAGAGCATCCGCCTGAGGCTTGATTGATGATGGGTCAAATTATCCATCCTCCTTAGGGGACCGGTTGGGTTATTTCCCATTCCAACCAGTGATCTATGACTTGTCTATGAAAGAATTTCCTCTGTGACCAAGTGTTAGCTAAAACTATCCTTCCTTATCGATGTGTGCTTAGGTCTCACTATAGGGCAGATCTGACATTGCAAACCACATTGAAATTGAATTTCTTCTTTATCTTCTGCATTTCCAAAACCATACTCAGACATCCAGTCTTGTTGTCACCAGGAAGTGCTGTCAGTCCCCAAAATGTCTCCCTGTGGTCCACTGCATACGGCCAGGTTTTTTTTATCTCTGGGAGTAGTATGTTTGACAGGACTGAAAGTTTCATCTGGGTTAGTGATAGAGCATGTCCATATGCCAATGGGTGATGCACATTGCATCTCTGGGGCTCCAGCCGGTCGAAAAACCTTCAGTCAAAAGTAATGCAATGCATATTGAGGAGCATTGTTTTTAGTGCCGTTTCATTTTAGGTATGCAAACACCAGTTACACTCATGAATAGTACTGTGTTGAAAAATACCCAGAGATTGTGATGGTATGCCGTGACACTTTCTCAGTCTTGTAAAATATAGCAGTTGTTGATCAGTCATATCAATACTCGATCAATAGATGTGTTAATAACGAGTCTGTAAAATATATAGTTGTATAAGTATGTGTAAATAATTAAATTATGTGTTCGGTGTTTCCTTAACATTAAATGTAGAGGTTTAGATAATGCTGGGAAAACGACAATATTAAAGAAATTCAATGGAGAAGACATTGATACAATATCACCCACTTTAGGGTTTAACATCAAGACGCTGGAGCACAGAGGGTATGTTTCATCATCTGCTCTCTCGAAACAACAACATTTGACAAATTAGTCATTTTATTATGCAACTAGAATAATTATATTGTATACCGGTAGCCGTTTTCAAATCAGAAATAAGATTTCTATAAATACAGGTATATTTTTAAATCATCTAATGACATTTTTTATATGGAATTATTCTTATGACTGAAATGTAGAAAATATTTAAGGAAAATTATTACGTAAAGAAAAATCAAAGGCCATTACAGAAGGTTAAAATTTCCCCCGATTATAATGAGTTTTCAATACATTTCCAATCAGAAAATTAGACTTTAAAAGTGTTTTTAAAATGTTTATGCCCTCACACAGAAACCAATTTTATACATCCCAATATTAAATTAGTTTTTTCAAGTTAAATAACCAATAAAGTTACAAATTGTACATTGGGAACAGTGAAAAATGTATCACACTGCTATTCCATGTTACTGTGGCTACATTTAAAACTAAGCTCTGCATCAGTAACTATCCATTTAAGTTTGTTGCTTTTATATTTTCCTTTATGTAATGTAAATTTGTATGTGTTTAGATTCAAGTTAAATATATGGGATGTTGGTGGGCAGAAGTCGCTGCGTTCGTATTGGAGAAACTACTTCGAATCGACGGATGGTCTGATCTGGGTGGTGGACAGTGCTGACAGAATGAGGCTGCAAGACTGTAAACAAGAACTCAAGGCTCTGCTAGTGGAAGAGGTGAAAAGATAGTTTCTTTCTTAAACAACACAAGAACACATTCAGGCCTGCACTAATTCAAATTTTGCACAACCAGAAAATAGTTCATGACAACAAAAATTAACATAACTTATTAATTTTGGCTTGCATAACTTGTTTTCTATACTTGAAGTTTAATTAATTTTGTGAAATAATATAATGGCACTGGACATTACAAAGCAAGCACCTAATATAAGTACAAATACCTCTTAGGTTGCTGTGTAATTTTTTTCTTTCCATGTCCCGTGCCACAGAATAATTTGTAACAGATTATACATACCAGTACTTGTTTATTGCCTATTGATTTTTAATCACATAAAACATTTATTGGGATGACTTGAAAGTGTCCAAGACTTATGAATGAGACAGATCTATTGAGGACACTCGGGTCATTACCATAGATAAACCAATAAGAAATCTAAAATTTTATCTCTTAATACCCATGTTAGAGATGACCAATGAGAGAGCAAAAATGTCACAATGTTATTTCAAATGGGTAATAATAGTTTTAGTTTAACTTAAACTTGGTAATTTCAATTCTTGGATATCTCGTTGGTATATAAAATTATAATTATGTGTTCATAAACTAGCCAACTTTAGTTTGATTTCAGTGAATGTATTTTACCATACATGGAAATAACCATTTAGCTCAAAATCCTGTATCTTATTTGTAATGAATTTGCATGCTTGCTGACATTTGCTTAATGTCAATAGATACACTTTTAAAACAATGAGGTGCAAGATAATCGATAATGATATCTTAATGGACATGAGTGTAGTAATCTATTACTTACACATTTTCAAAAGAAATCGCAGTTTCCAACTAAAGTATTTTTATCTAAGACTCAAGACGGGACCTGATTTTACTCATTGTGAGGATTGCCATGCAATGTACATATCGGGGCATAGCTCGACGAAATCTTTGCGGTGAAGCCAATCGCCAAACTTTGAAAATCAATCTGAGAATACTAATGAAGCAGTAACACTGAATGACCTGTGTGACCAAGTAAACAATAACTGTTTATCAAATTGTTATCATATAGCAATATCACGCACAGGTATGTAAGAAATAAATTTAATGTTTTAAATTATCATTCAATATATTTCAGCGATTGGCTGGGGCGACACTTTTAGTGTTTGCAAACAAGCAAGACTTGCCTGGATCTCTCAAACCTGAAGAAATCAGAGAAGTAAGAAATTTTGTCACGTCTGTTTAGTGTATACAGCAACATAAAAAGTTTACTTTGCGGACAGGGCAGATTAAACTGGCTCCATGTCTGTTGTCCCAAGCTCGGTTGTTGAGGGTGTAACAATACCTATGTCAGTCATCTGTATTGAGTAATTGACTAGCTTTGTTAGGAAGTTTATTTATTCTTCTCTTCGTTTCCTTGTTGAAAACACATCGAGGCCAGCAGTGCCAAAAGGTACCGTATTCTGTAGATCACCTTTGATGCCACACATCTTCCTCTGCAAGGTTGTAGTGGCTGAGGTGGTGTCACTCAGCTGCTGTAGGTTTTTACAGTTCACAAAAAGTATGGTGTCTTGACAAATGCTTTACGTAGTGTATGTCTATTTTGTGATATTGTCATACAGGATAGGGTCAGTCAGATGGGCATATGTGGAATAGGCTTCATGTATGTGGTCTCAAAGATCAGGGCAGACTTTGACACTTTCATAATCATATTATTTGTTTTAATAGCCAATTCCTTTCTCTCCTACATAATTTCATATGTGAATAATATTTTACATAAATTAAAATGCACGTTGATCCATTCACTAAAAAATCAGTTCAAGTTATGCTTAATACTAATATGCCGTCTATTTACATTATATTAATCTATAGAGATTAGCTAATTAGTAACTAGCACATTAGTAGTCGTAAGACAATACAGTACATATCCAGCATATGTGATTAATATTTATTGTTTTGGAATACATGCATATACATGTATAGATATTTGTACATGACTGTACTTCAATTAGTCAATACTATTTGACAATACACTGCGGTGACGGTGTGTTGTAGTTTTGTACAAGTGGCAGAGATTATTGTTTGTGGTTTCAAATTGTAGTTTTTGCCTTTATGTATATTTTTAACCAACATAAATTATCTTTTTTATCAAAATTAATTTTAATGTTTGCTTTATATTATTTTCAATTGCATACTACATGTGTGTTGTGAATATGCTGCTGATGAAGATGTTACAGTGTGTTGTTTAACTGCAGGCCCTGGAGCTGGATGGCATCAAGACTCACCACTGGAGAATACAAGGCTGCAGTGCTGTGACAGGCGAAAACCTACTGGAGGGCATAAACTGGACTATAGATGACATCGCTTCACGCATATTTACTATGGACTGATAGGGAATACAATGTTTATATGACTGGATTACTGATGGCGTCACATCACATCTATTGTGGATTGATAAGCAGTGACCTTCCTAAAGTAACAGTCGAGATTATTCATCAAATGTTTACTGTTTGACAGCAAATAGCTGTTGATGAAATTGGGTTCAGGATGCATGTACTGGAGACTGATGTTTAAAACCATTGGTACTGGATTAATGACAATATCCATTCATGAGTATCTACACATACTATAGTTCAATCGACAACATCCAAATGCAGATGTTATGATCTGAACAAATGTGGAGCAATACTACACTGTCATATTTACCAATGGATAATCAAAGAACGTGATAAATATTTACTGCAGATTAATTCACTCCCGGATGTGAGCTCATTAATTGACAAATGTAAGCTTGTATTGAAATGCACTTCGTTTGGGACTGGTGCGATCTAGACCGGTGTAATCATCAAACTACAAGTCGCCTTATCCCACATGTTCGTCTTATCAAAATAATGCATTCCTTATAAACATAAAATTTGTGTATTGTCAATGTTTCGTACAATCTAGAAGGTTTTACTCCAACAGCGCATCTAGATATCCCACTATTGTAGGCTTAAACTAATCTGCAACAATAACAGATAATACTTATTTCACCAAATGAGGTTTCAATGTTTTTGGTTATTTTCTATATTGAAATTTATATGTAGAGTAATCAATTTTAGAATCACTAGCAACACTGTTAGTTATAACTTATTTCTGTGTTTATATTCAATTAAGGTTCAAGCATGTCTGTCCTGGCCATTCCGTCCACCTGCCTCGACTACCCGTCCAGGACAGATGTTAATATAAGACAACTCTACTCCTATTTGATAAGTAGCAAGCGATCTTTTATATGCACATGCCCACAAACAGTACAGCACATACCATGGTAATTGTTACTCCATTTGTGAACACTTGTTGGTGGAAGTATACCTACCCATTGAACCTTGTGGAGAACTCACTCTGGGTTGGAGGCAGTACTGGGATTAAAAATCTCATATGCCATGAATAAGATTCGGCTGAGATTAGAACCCAGTACCTACCAGTCTTGAGCCTAATGCATTAACCATTGCACTATAGAGGCCGGTGCAATACTGTGTTTTTGATGTAGTTTATGAATGTAAGACTAATAGGAACAGTTTCTTTTCTTATCACATGGTGAATGTTATGAACAATACAGAGTTCCACAAGAAAGAAACCTTTATAGATCGACACTGTGATACATTAAGTAGAAAGACTTCGATTAATAAATGTTTTTATTATTATTGCATTGTTCAGATATCAATATACAATCAGATTGAGCATTTCATATTTCATATTAATATGTAAAAAAATTAAAATTTGCAAATTTTAGGTGGGGCCTGGGCCCCCACCTATATCCGCCTCTGCATACTTGTGTATTTCAATCACCGATATGATGGGTGATAATAGTGTGCACAGGTATCTATCGACAATTCTTACTATGTTATCTACTCTCACATTATATAGATGTGGTTAGTGTGACTAATCCGTAGTTGTTTGCACATCAGTCACAACTTTCTAAATTCCATCTTCGATTCCCATCCTTCAGAACTAGTTCTATATACTGTTGATAAAACATCTTGTGGTAGATTGTGTGAGAAATCTGTTTTATTACAATCAGTGTGTTTGTACAAGACTTGCTCGTGTTGTATGATTAAAACACTCGTAATAAGAGTTTTCTCACACATGATATTGTATTCTATTTACTACAGCAGGTTACAGTATTCGAACAATGGGAACAATCAAATTAAATACGAGAAAAGGAACGTAGCAATATCTGGTCAGTCTCTAGCCCGAGCACAATGTTACACAACGTTGATACAAAAACAAATTGTGAGAATTGGGACGTATTTGTGGGAGGTTATCACCTTTGTAAATCGGTTCGTCACATTGTGACAAATGAATAAATAACACAATAGAATCTCACATGGCACAGTAATAAATAGATATTTCATGTTTTCCATTAAATATCGCCATAGAATGACATCTACATGTACAATCGCATCTAATGAGTTTTGCTTGTGAGATGAGTGTGAAATGCCACATTTGATGGAAACAATTAAATGTTCTATTAAATTTTGTTATTTAACTTTTGTCGATTTATCTTAATTATCCACAAAAAAAACTAGAAAGTCTACATACATCCATTCTATTGGTCACTTGTGGGCGAGATGACTCACTCCGTAAAACGCAATATATTTATAGTCCCCATATAAAAAACAATCAGAAATAAAATCAGTTTATTTCAAATCTATTCCTCAAGGGATAACACTGCATTTTCTGTACAACTTAGTGTCCAAGTTTTGATGATTTTCACTCCTGTACTTTGACGTGACAGATATGATTTAAATCGAGTGAGCACGGACGCTAAATGACATTACAGTGAAGAAAAGACCTGTTGGGTCTGTCTTGCCATCACTAGTGACTGATATCACTTTTTATTTCACCGATATTTTCAGCTTTCTCTCAAAGTTACATAATACTACTATTCGTCTGGTGTGTCGAGGTAGTAATGTTCGTCAGATGTAAAGTTGTAACATTTAGATAGAATCTGTTGAGCATGGACATGTCTGTAGAACATGACTGGAACAAGTCAAATTGTTCTCGAGTTCTCGCCATCCTGTTGAGCATGGACACGTCTGTAGAACATGACTGGAACAAGCCAAATTGTTCTCGAATACGTCTCGGTTCATGTCAATATCTTCACTGCATGAATACTATTATCTAGACAACCTATGATCACTTCTTGAGCTCCATCATTATCCAAGTCGGCCACGTCGATTGTATTCACCCAGTCATCGGTTTTGTATGATGAAATGGCCTGTAATCAAAAACATTTGTTAGTACAATAATTATTCTCAACCTACACCAGATGATTTAAATACGATAGTATTTTGGGCTGCGAGGATAAAGGTAATTAAGGCCCGCTTTCCATTAACGCGATTTCGCGTATATGGAAACGGTACAATACAAATGCACTATATCGATGAAAACGCGCACGAAATCTCGTTAAAGGAAAGCGGGCCTAAGGCTTTGATTATACACAATCATATGAACTAAAAACAATTAAACAGAATACATCATATTAAGGAGTAGATTGTATTTAAATGAATGGTATGTAGAATTGTGCACGTTTTGCTGGTATGCATTTAAACTACAACATACACAATGCTGACACAAGATGCTTTAGTCTGATGTTCACCTTTCCATCTTGGTAAAAGTTGAGAGCGTTGAAATGGCCAGCACACACAAGAATGTCGACATCAGCCTCAGGCTGTGGCACAGTTGCTAGATGAGTTATTGGACTTTGTGCATGCGTAAACTCATCCAGTGTCACCTGCAATGGAATTCATCCGTAATCAAAACATGCCATGAACTTCCAATACCAAAATCATACAAAACGTTAAATCCCGACTTAATTATCAAACGAGAGCCGAACTATAATGGTAAAAGATTCCTTCCAAAACAATATAAGATAATGTTTGACAGTAACGCTCTCGTTTACTTACAGAAAAGTTGTAGAGGATGTAAACTGCTCCAGTGGCTGTACCGAGAGCCACCTGTTGACAATCTGTGAAAGTAACGCTCTCATTGGACGGTTCTGATGATCCCACTTTGCTTGCAGGTACAAACTTGCCTTGTGTCATCTAAAATTACATCAATACCAGTAATATCATTCACAATAAATGATTAAAGCAAAATAACTGCAGAATTAGTCAATGCTAAAATAGGTTTTGTCATGCAGTACAATACTCATAAATCACATTCAATTAATGGAGAACATTCCTCTGCTAGGGTCGCCATAGGAACCACAATCGACAGTGTCAATCACGTAAATATTAAGAATTTTCATTATCAGAAGACGCGAAGAATGAGACCACCATCTCGGTAATAAGCAGTAGACTCCGTGTATATAAATAACCCATTCGCCTCCTATTGCTACAGCCGATAAGGCAATACCCTAAACCATTTAGTCCCAATCTACTCGGATAATTGCAGACTGTGAGATTATGACTGCTTGAATGTTGACGCCATCTGTCAAAACTTTTCCTATTATATGAAATGTTATGTTAAATAAAAATCACAACATATATGCCCGTATTGTAGAATTTGAATCGACAAAAAATACATATAACTAATATTATATTAGCAAATACAAATTATTTGCGTCAAACATGCTAGCGCGAGATGTTTTAAAATGGAAGTCTTTATGTGGAAATACAGCAACTTTAATTGTAGTCTACGAAACTGATTACTGGATAAAAAGATAAACTTTGTTTAACGACACCACTGGAACACTGACACAGCAGTGGTTATTGGATAACGGCAAGGGATTTTTCATGTGCACTTTCCCACAGACAGGATAGCACACACTATGGCTTTCAATAGACCAGTCGTGGATCACTGGTTGGAATGGGAAATAACCTTGGAATGGGTCACCTGAGGAGGATAGATCCTTGGACCAATCACGCTGCAAGCGGACACTCTTGCACTGAGCTCTCCCTCCCTCCCCCCGTCCCACCCCACCCACCTCCCAGATTATTGGACTGAATATCAATAACATGCAGCAACACGTTCCACTCACGGCTGTTACTACTGCTGGAATTTTCATCGTCATGACAATCGAACCCTGAAGAATCAAATGAATGTGTTGTGTATCATCGGCAGCAATGACATAGTTGCAGGTTTTTCCACTCTGGTCAGTTAAGTCAGACGACAGCAAACACTGGATGTTAATGCCTAATGCAGGACTCTGTTATTAAAGATAAAAAATCATTCGTAGCACACATGCATACATTTATAGATATACTAGATATGCATGTATGTTGATATGATGAAACATCTCAATCTGGCATAATACAAATTTCAATTACATGACCGGCTTTGAACTGTGGAAATAGTTTCTGTACTTGTCCTGTGAGTAAATTTCCATTCAATTAACAAGACAAAGGTGTATGCATATTTAGGGCTATCTATTTTTCATGATTGTGGAATTGTAGATGTAATCGTAAATCATAATGCAATTCATATGTTCTGGTTTTTACGCTTTTCCTAAGAACAAAACTAAGAATAGGTCTACTTTAGGGTAGGTAGCTTGCTGTGATTCAGTAATCGTGCAAAATCTGTGCCTCTAGTAATTTTTGCTACAAAACATGACTGCTAAAAAAACGTAACTGAAAGTAATTCAGCTCTTAATTTATATTAAACCGGAGTAAAAAATGTTTTAAATCTGGCTTTTGTAGAAATTAATTTAGGCTCAGTCTATCAACAACATTGAGATTTTTCTAGATAATCGAAACCACATCTATTTTTTGTTTGGCCTAAGTGGAAAATGAACTGCTATGAAATATTAACCCTGTTAAATTAAGTTCAGTAAATAATTACCCTTCTGAGTTGTGTGTTGTTGAGATTAATACGCCAGAGGTCGCATGATGGAAGTACGGCACTGATGACCCCTGAGTCATTGCTTGTGATTATGTTTACTGAGCCAACTGCAATATAAAACATTCATTTACATACTTAGGATATCTTACAGTTACTGCATGCTTTCAGTAAAGATTCTGAAGTACATCACACCTCAAAGCTTTGTACATGTATCGGAGAAATATTACTTTTTTTCCCGGTTATTTCATTCTCAAATAATTATTCGGCAGACATGAAATATCACCTTTGTAATACAATTTTTTTTAAATAATTCAACCTGAAAACTAAACTAGAAAGATACACGAGGCTATTAAATTTGTAAATTACAGTAATATGCGTGATTGTACATGTACATCATTGTAGTAGTGAGTATATTGCAATGTTTTAACCACCTGCATGTTCTATACATTTTCATTGTTGGACCATATGGCTTCATTGACCATTTTGCAAATTAAAAAATAATTTTGGCAGGGGATCGTAAAAGGAAAACTGTGACTCATTAATTTAAATGAGTGGTGACTACAAAGGCTTGTTAAGATGACGTGTTATGGTGTACCTGCGTCGCGGCTCACTTGCAGACAGTTAATGCTGTTACTCGAGACACTCTGCCGACTGAGAATCTGCTCGTTACAGAAGATAGTTAATATTCCCTTCGAGTCGCCCACGATCAGGTCGTTGTGGTAGAACTTGGTGATGTCGTGTATTGTCATCGTCTGCACAGGACCACTCTTCGTTTCCAGCGTCACCTGCAACACAATACTACCATACATGCAGCAATTCGTATTAGTAGCATGCAAGAGACATTCAGTAAACTGAACACAGTTGATGCCATTGGGCAAGGTCTCTAGTTAGTCCGCATTGGGCAAGGTATCTGCCTAGCTCACTTTGGCAATCTAGATCTCTAACGATTTTAACAAAAAAAGTGAATGAAATTATATTCTTTCGGATGTCACGTTGAGAGCATTAATAAATTAAAGAATATCATCTTCAAGTGGTCTATCAGTGACTGGAGTCACTCTGGACTAGTGACAGAGAGAACTATAAATAGTTACTATGATAGCACTATCTGACGAATGTCATTCTGGACTAGTAATAGTGATCGAGAGAGATATATCACTCTGGACTAGTGATAGTGATAGTGACTGGGTTAGATCTAAGAATAGCTACTATGGAAGAACTACCCGAGGACTGGTAGTGACTGGAGTCACTCTGGACTAGTGACAGAGAGATCTATAAATAGTTACTATGATAACACTGTCATTCTGGACTAGTAATAGTGATCGAGAGAGATCTATCACTCTGGACTAGTGATAGTGATAGTGACTGGGTTAGATCTAAGAATAGCTACTATGGAAGAACTACCTGAGGACTGGTAGTGACTGGAGCGCCGCTGGCTGTCAGCTCATGTATTCTGATAACACCATCCTCACCACCAACCACTAGAGACAGACCACTCTGGCTGGAAATGAAAAGGAATAATATAATTAATAATTAGGCCTACTTCATGATCATACAACTTTTTTAACCATGTTTTTCTTATCTTCCCACATAAATTAGTAGGTTTATAATTTGTTTATAATTTATCAAAAGGTTTTGGTAATTGGCTAACTATATTTTGTATAGCATTGGGCTCTATGTACTGGCTGGGGGTGAACTGGCTATGGGGGCGAAACGTCTGGTTCCCACTTTTAGAAGTGCACAATTTACAAATTATCTGTAGAAATATTCATTGCTCACACATTTTTATTAGCCAATTTTCAAAAAATTGCGGTAGTTTTTACATACATGTTTTAAAAGGGTACTATGGTACACGCGTAACACTAACACCATAACCAAAATGACCACCTTTTTGGTGGCAGTTTAAAAAAACAGTTTTAATTCTTGAATATTTGATATACCATCGACGCCCCATGATTCGTGACAGGTAAGCTATAAAGCGTGCACTGTACGTACAAAAGTAATGTTGTAGATATATGAGATTACGCGGAGTCAAATACAACATTTTTCAATAAATTCCCGTGAAAAATAAAC
>JAULBR010017407.1:0-12654 GCA_032355825.1 Melanodrymia aurantiaca
TATTCGTGATTTTGAGCGTATCTCCACTATATCTGACATAACATTGCCTATGGCAAAATGAAACATGACATTTTAACTATTGAACATGACGTTATTCATGTTCCAGCCAGTGAAACACGTCTGGTTTATCATATTCCGTGCTGTGTGTTATTCTGTCTATGGGATACCCCTTGCTGATTTTCGGTAAAAGTAGCCCATAAAGCGGCGACAGCAGGTTTCCTCTAAGACCATGTGTCAATATAACCATGCGTCTGACGTCCACTAACCGCTGATTTATAATCAATGTGTTTTTAGTGGCGTCGTTAAATAAAACACACTTTACTTTTTTATTATAAACTAGAACACTGACTTGCTAAAGTTCTTGCAAAATTAATATTATCCCACTCTGGAGCATGCTCTTAATACTATTTTGTTATTCGTTTAATATCTTCTATATAATTTTATAATACCTAGACGTTGGTTTGTTTAACAACACCTCTGGAATACATTAATTAATAATCAACGGTTATTGGATGTTAAACTCACGGTTATGTGGACGCATGGTCTCAGAAGAAACCCGCTTCCGCCACTTAAGCTACATGTACTCTTACCTGACAACAACAAGGGGTCTTTTGTAAGCACTTTCCTAGACAGGATAATGGGTGGATCATGTTTGGATAAATAATTCAATGGGTCAAATGAGGAGGATCTATCTATCGACCATTCGAACCTCATGCACACGCTCTTGCATTGAGCTTTACCCAGCTCCCTTTATAATACATATTAATATACTAGTCAACATTCATAATGGTTGGGGATCTGTGCATAGCGCTGCCGTATGTACGTCTGTATTAGGTTCGATTGAAGGATCGATACCTCTCAATAGATATATTGGGTTATTTTCTGTTCCAGTTAGTGGTACATGACTCGTCCATCAAAGGTTGTGGTGTATGCCATCCTGTATGTTGGAGAATGCACATAAAATGACCCTTACTGTAAGAGTAGCCTATGTAGTGGCATCGGGTTTCCTCTGACGAAGTATCGATATTACAGTGCGTTTGACCTGCATAACTGCTGATTAATATTCAATATGTTTCAGTGGTGTCGTTATACAAACAAACATTATCTTTTTTTATCTTCTTGGTAGCGACCTGTTCACATTTTGTAAAGGTTTAAAACCGGATCAATGTAAAATCGCATGGTTGTAAAAAAGAATTACGTGATAAAATCTTGACGAATGAATACTGTAAAAACAGTGATTATAACGGATGTTCGCAAGAGAAGGGCGTGTCCTTCCTCACCGTTAGCAACCACCTTGATTACAGTTTCAGTTTGTTTCAATATAAATATGAATATTTGCATTATATGTCATATTTGTTAGTGAAGATTCATATCGAGAAAGATAGGTGATCCATTAAGATTCACAAATAGCACTTGAGTCCGACCTGAACATCAACACATTCCACAAATGCTCTCCAGGGAAAGCCTATTATCAAATATCGCATTTATAATCAATTTTCTGAGGGCATGTGTTGAAACGAAATTAGCCAGAGGGTTGAACCCTGCTTAAGATAGTTTAAGAACTGAAAATTGCCGCAATGACTGATGATGCGACATGATGCAGCCAGTCGGTATGAGCCTTGTACCATGCCACCGTCCCTCGGTATTGAGGCTCGAAACGAAATTGCATTGATTGATCTGGTATGCCATTGTTCGATAACCGTTATTTTCACCAAGCACCCAGCCTCGATATGGTTACTGTAGTTTACTGGAACATGGAATCTCGTTTGCCCCGTCTATTAAGGTCATAAATTGCATGCCCGCTCCCTTGTGACAATTGCTAGTTTGTTTAATTCAGCGTATGAATACAAGATGAGAAAGTCTGTAATCTGCCGTCCAATTTAGCCCTCTAGCCCATGATAGCATATAAAGAATTTAAATTGACAGAGATTGCATCTTGCCTTCAGAAATGCAACGCCAAATTGCACATATATGGTAAACGTTTTTAGCGTATTGGATGTGCTTTACCGATATACTGATTATGATTTCTACAATGTTATCGAACCGAAATAAACCATCATGGATTACAAAATGGTAACTCTGACAATGGCAAAGTCTAATAGGTATTTTGTCAACGTTATTATATTGAATTGTTAAAAAATGTACATGTACATGAAAGGTTAGAGATAAAAATTAACATAAACTTACATCGTATTGCTTACAATGTACATTTTATGTATTATTATAAAAAGTATGTGTTTTTGATCATACAAATTGTTTAATGTGTATTTTTGTCTAAAATAATTTCTATTGTACTAAAATATTGTAGGAAAAAGTCCAGGACCCATACTAAGTTATTACAAACGCATTGATATTATAGTAATAAAATGTAGGTAAATGTAATATTAATAATTGGCAAGAAATAATATGTTACAAGTACCATTTGCTGTGCACATATGGCACCAGTCCCTACAATTCGGGGTAGCATAATGCCATATCCCATTTTGTCTGCATTTATTCTGGGATGTCTACAATGAAGTAACAAATGATATGCAATGTATTGGTCCACTTTAAACATCGAATGATTTTACTTGCATTTATTGGCATGTGCGAAGTAAAATACATGACGAAATCACACATCGAAGCAAATATAAATAGTACATTGTACATGTACATATATGCAAATATAGCCATAAAAAAACAAACCAATTGAAATCCAACGCCTGTTTGATGTTTCTACTTATACATGTAATCCCAGAACCTCGCTGCAAATATGTAATAAAGTAACGTAAGTAAATTGTCATTGTCTGCAATAATATATATGTCACTCTCATTAGTTTCTCTCGAAACGTTAGACCCAGGTTCAATATTTATTATACAATATTTCTCAATTCTAAATTCAGATTACGATTAGCTTATGTTATCATTGAAAGTCGATATATTGTTTGCGGTTCATTATTTATCTCCCTCTGTATTTTCAGTGCCGTCTGAACACATCAGACTCAACGTCCAGCACAGACTGGGAGCTGGGACAACTACAGAAACCGAGACTGACCGAGACAGTTTAGCCTCGTTGTGAAACCGACCAATCACAAATCACCGACCAATCCATAATTCTTGTGATGCGCTGTGGAACGGAGATTAATGGCAGCGCATGCTCCTTGTGAATATGAAAAGAAAAATACTTCTATGTATGCTTTAAATCGATTCACCAATGTATTAGAGCCCATGCCAACTATGTGTATGTGTATAATTATATATGTATAAAAAACACCAACGATTTAAACTGTGACTGTGTGTGTTGTGAGATAAACATGTTTTATGATGAGAAACGAACTTGTGAAATGATAACTTTTCCCCTCAGAATTATTACACAAATATATTAACATTGCTTCCGGTACTCATTTCAAGGTTCAGATAAGAGGTCACATCCATTAGAAATAAGAGGAATTCGCCCATGAATCACAGCCCACTTAGCTTCTTGTTTGAATTCTTAAAACCACTGGTTCAAGGTTAAGAAGGATGTCACAAAAGTGCTCGCGAAAGTAAATTATAAAAATGATAAAACTGTATCTCATTGGCGCGTATCTTCCCCACCACCACTACTCGGACTGAGAGAATAGCCTAAGACCAATCAGACCACGCTCTCATGCTAAGCGTCACTTAAAAAGATATTTGAGGTTGATGGAGACGTTAAAACACTTTTCCCATTCCAATTGCCATTCCCATCTCCATACGCTAGAGTGCAGATTATTTTGTTTAATAAACACGCAAAATATACTAAACAGTTGGCACTGTGTGTTCACGAAAAGTGGACATGTTTTGCCCCAGCGGTGCCATCCTTCTTGAGCTCGAAACAGTGGCTTTAAAATGATAAACAGAGCTACAACAAACACCTCATCAACACGTATTATGCCTAAAGACAATAGAAGTAAAGCTTACAGCTTAGATTTAGGTTAACTCCAAGTGAGTTATGGATCCATTAATGTCACGGTTGATAGAATAATCAACAACCAAAATAATATCAACTCAACGTTTAAAGGCACACTCCCGAATTTGCTTCTACAACAAACCTATTTTGCTGATAATGTCATGTCTAACTTACTAGTATGGTTAGAAATTGACATAATTATACGTCAAACCGTAGCGATGGTTGACACACGCGACGCAATAGACAACATTGGGGTGTCTGGAAACCTATCAACAGTATGTTGGAAGCTTAACAATGTCGGAACCGATCAAAGTTATCCAATATTATGTATGCACATGTTGCTGCAGTTTTGTTATAATAATATAATATTATGAAGAATTCCTAATTTACTCTTACGTTGCTTATGCCGATCGATACATTGAAATCTACACCACAGTAGCCTGCCGATTTAAACCGATATAAAGTAAATATACGAAAATATAGTAGGTCTATATGTTATATTAAACATAATTATGTTATTTTCCCTCGACTGATGAAAGCTTGCTTTAATCGGTTTACGGGCCCAGCACTGGGACGGCTAGAACTGTCCAACGTGTACAGGCAGGGGATAAGAAACATTGACCGCGCCTATGTGTGGTATAAGAGTTGTATTAGTGTAAAATAACCAATAGAATTAATGTATTTTACGTGAAGGCGAGATAATAGGATTTAGTCAGCACACATGGTGGCATCCGTCTTAAACTCGGGGGATTTAACGCATTTTTTTATGAAAAGAATAAACTTATGTATGGATGAATATACTGTATTACGGTTTTAAAGAAGTTGGATTGATCTTTAAACACCTACTAATTACTTCATGTAATGTCGGACATCTGGCATGTTTTTTTTTGGTTTCATATCCTTACTATCATTCATCTTGTTGCTTTCTGTTTGGTTTTTCTCTATGTCTCGCCAGCGTGTTACCTGCCTGTTACACACCAAGGACTAGTCGCTAATAAGAAATCCTAGAGCCATTTTAATTATGACATTAAATGCTCCGATGACTTTTCCTCTGGTGTCATTTTGACGAGTGGGTTCAGATGTCCTTTTGTGATAAAACTTTTTGTTTCCCTTCGTAAACTATTTCTTTAATATGATCCTTCACACACTTTTATCGAACCAGAGTATCGAGATTATTTCGAGATTATTTAGGAATTTTCCCTTATTTGTATACCTATTGACATTCATTCAGTTGTATATAGAAATAACATTCCGAAAGTGACATGACATTGTTTAAAGCGGCTATTGTATATGGTTGCTTCGAGTGTTAAGTCTTTTTATTATATAATGCAGAAATCGACCATGACAGAACAAATCAGGCTTTATTTTCCTACAGAGACAAATATTTGAATCATGTGAAAAACAGCCCATGCAAATCCCCTCAGCATCCCAATAGAACGTGTCATTTTGGTAATCATCCCTAAGGGAAGATGCGAAAAGCAGTCAGAACATTGGAATCCCGAGCCCTTGATTGTAAAGTGATATAGTGTGGTGTGTTATGGTTTCCGTCTAGACTTTGTTTGAACATTACGTCTAGAATCGAACTGTCTTTCGATCACAGGTCAAGTGCACTACTCGCCTCACGTTCGGACGGTTATGTCTAGAAACCACGAGGCCACCAACCGGCAATACGGTAATTCGATGATTTTCCTTCAAATAATCTAAAATAGCTTGATTGTATTACACATTTGTTCTTAAGATATTATAGGCAGTGCAAACCAATTTATGTAATGGTCTCGGTATCCATTAACCTGTTTATCGAAATGGCCGCCGGATATCATTGAATATCAGCGCAAAGAGTTATCACATTTCCATCACTATTAAAAACAAGACAACTTAGACATTATGCTTGACCCAGGGTCGGATGTTTCTGATTAACATGAACATTGCAGCTCTATGTTAAATTTCGCTTTGACAAACATGTAATTGTTATTAAAACTCTCAGCAGTATTTTGCGTAGTGATAGCTGGACTCGCAATTGTTATGTCCAATAAAATGATTGTTGAATCACCATGAACACGTATATGGAATTACAATAAGGCGTTTAAACATTTATGATTGACAGTAGACAACACGCGCGTGTTGCCGTATAACTGTGTATGCACGTGCGAACCGTGACATCATCTGATATTATTAAATAAATGATCGTATTTATTATGCATTAAAAGTGCTGCTTATCAGTTGAAATTGCACTATATTTAAGTAATAGAAAGGATAACTAAACGATATTTACAATGAAACAATATTACTCAAAGTAGTGATCAAAGTAATTTGAATTACAGAACACAGTCGTTCTCTTTCTAGCATCGAGGCTTGACAACATGTACTGTCATCATTGGAAACGTCAACATGTCAGCATTAATATCATGGTCTTACGTTACGAGTTGAGACGGGTTTGCCGCTTTCGTCTACGGGTTGACAGTAGTATGTCGCTAACGCCACTGTTTGACAGTATACTATGCCGCTAACGACATGGTTTTTACAGTAGTCTGCCGCTAACGACATGGTTTTTACAGTAGTCTGCCGCTAACGACATGGTTTTTACAGTAGTATACCGCTAACGCCACTGTTTGACAGTAGTATGCCCTTTCGTCTACGGTTTGACAGTAGCATACCGCTAACGACATGGTTTGACAGTAGTATGCCGCTAATGCCACGGTTGGATGGTACTATCCTGCTAACCCCACTGATAGTAAGCCACTGCACTATTGCCATGGTTTGACAGTAGTATACCGTTACCGTTATATACGGTTTCACTATACTATGCCGCTAACCTCAATGTTTGACAGAAGTATATGGCTCTAACACCATGGTTTTACACTAGTATGACACTAGCAACATTGTTTGACACAGAACTATGCCGTATTTCAACATGTTGTACATGTGGTTATCTGTATTTTGTAAGTATTTAAAATATTGTACATGTTTAAAGAGTGCCATGCGTTTGTTGTGTACATGAGGATGTTAATAAGTGAAATGTTTGGTTTCAGTGAGAGTACGTGTGGAATCATTTGTTAAGATGTGTACAGTTTACAGCCAATAACTCCTGACATCATCGAACTACTAAGTCATTCTAATACATGCTGGTTTTAGTGAATCTGTCCGAGATCTTTTGTTTTAAAATCTACAATATCTGTGACGCTTATGTTTATTAAGTCAATAAAATCACAGTATCCTTTTTCATCTAGGCTAAAGAATTCATATACAGAACTTTGACTTACTGGTTTTAGTGAATCTGTCCGAGATCTTTTATTTTAAAATCTACAATATCTGTGACGCGTATGTTTATTAAGTCAATAAAATCACAGTATCCCTTGTCATCTAGGCTAAAACATTCATATACAGAACTTTGACTTACTTGATACGTTTTCTATGGCCACAGATACACAGTTAGTGTATTTATATAGCGCAAGCTATAACAGTTTGCTTTATATCACTTTCAATTGCCTGTTATGCTCCTGCAAAATTTTAATGTGACGTCATTCAAATATATGGATTGTTGGAACTGATCAGAAACCAGCTGACAAGTTCGCTTTAAATAATGTCAACATTTAATTAATGTAGAATACGTCTATTTTGGTGTGACATTCTCACCACTGGAACAGAAGGACTAAACCGCTTTCTGATTCTGGTGGCCGCAATATAACTTTCAAATGTACATCATCTATTAATAAAATTGTATTTGTTTGAGTGTTGTGTTTGTTTCTGTGTGTTGCAATGACACCAAACTGTCAGTAGTAAACTTGTGTGGTCAAGCCATGCGTGTGTGTTCTGCGTAACGAGTGGCGACTTGGCGTCTGATCCAGCTAATATGATATGTTTAAAGGCATTCTGTCAGCAGTTCATTGATTAAATCGCCAAACAAGCAAAGACCATGATACACATTTTATTTATCCAGGAAGTGCTATATACAACCACATGCATAGTAATTTACCACATCAAACTCGTTGTTGATATGTTTTGTTGTATGCTGAGTGTTTTTAATGTGTTGACATAAAACAATCCATCCTATCTCATAACATTATGTTTGATGTATTAAACGTGGAATCACGTGACCAAAGTTGATATGCTTATACGTGTACATCGACCAATCTGTTTTGGACCCTTTAATAGCGATGTTTGGTAATCTCGATAATGTCATTATCCCTCATACAAACTAACGTTTTCGCTGATTCCTACATTTAGAAAGTTGATTTTGCTGCCCCTAAAATCGGTAACTTTTTCAATTAATCGGTCTGTCATAACCAACAAACTTAACGTTGATAAATATGTTTCTGTTGTTATAACATAATGTGTCCGTGCATGGTTATGTAAAAATAAGTGTGGTCTGTGGTTATGTCAAGGAATGGTGTGTACACAATTCGAGTGTCAATGTTTCTTAGATGCACTTTTATAATATACTAGTACATACCATAATACATTTGGTCGCCTTTCAAATCCATCTGTAATCAGCTTTATGTAGTTATTTGTGTCACTGCAACTATTACGTATGTGAAATGTATGTTGCGTTCTTCTGTCGGTTATTACCTCCACGAAGTCTGTGATTAAATTATTTTCCATCGATCTAAAAAGAAACGCAAGCTAATCTCAGATTGCATTAGCATTATTCTGTGAAAAGATAACA
Organism: Melanodrymia aurantiaca; assembly: GCA_032355825.1. Taxonomy (NCBI): domain Eukaryota; kingdom Metazoa; phylum Mollusca; class Gastropoda; order Neomphalida; family Peltospiridae; genus Melanodrymia; species Melanodrymia aurantiaca. The sequence goes on from JAULBR010017407.1 coordinate 8,574, forward strand.
AAAAATACTCCAATACCAGTTCATATTTGCTATTACTAATAGATTGCTTGCATTGATTTAGATGCACCCAGTGGAGCTACAAAATTGACAATACCACAGGGCCATCTACGTTCCGACGTATCTCGTCAGTTCTTTGGCAATCATCGATCAGAACTATTTTGAAACACACATAGAAAGAAGGCAGGAATGGTTTAATAGTCTTTTTTTTGTTTATACAAACAAAACGGTTTAATAATCCTTTAATGAAGTCTATATATAAAAAAGTGGGTTGTTGGAGTTTGCGTGGTTATCGTGTGTGCAGGGAGTGGTATTTAGTTCAGAGGTAGGGCGTCACCTTAAGGATGGATAGACCATCCTCGGAAGATATGTAGGGTTTTATGAGTTATATCCAATGGTAGGTGCTGTCCAGTTTGTTGGGAAAGTTAATTCAAAAGATCCCTTGCTGTCAAAGAGTAGCTCAAATGACGGCAGCTTGTTTATGAGAACTATAATCGCGTGTGTTTGTCATCAATGTGCTCCATTGGTATCATTAAACAAACTAACTTTATATTTATGAAAAACTATTTTACTTGGCTCCGTTCAATAAAAAAGAGTCTGACGGTGAGGGATGGAGAGTAAGAAAGAGAGAATTAGGGAAGGGGTGGAGAGAAATAGAGAAAGAGATGGAGGGGAAGAAATATGTATGAATGTGAGAGCTTTTAAAATATCACATGAAATCATTATGTCTAGTTGACACCAACATTATTTTATTACATCGCGGTTTTATGGACAGCCATGGAATTTTGTTTCATCTCTTCACAATGCAGGAGACGATTTTGACATCAAGTTTATTTTTCACATAATTATTATAATTGTTTAGATCAAAATTATAACCGAGAGGACGCAAATTGTTTCTCGGCCTATATATGTTAAACATTCAGCGACATTTAATCATTTCTCTGTAAATACGTGGACGACAATATGACGAGAAATAAAATACGTTAATGTGCTCTGAATTGAAATTGTCGTTGTTTTTTATATTGGCAAATGACTTTGGATTACGTGCACACTCTATGAACCTTTGGTCAATACCCGTTATTTCAGCAATGCTGCACTCTGATTCGCCGCCACAGATATAAGTAATGTTACATTAGACCCTAAAGTGGACTGCATCCATTCCTACATGTTTCCAATCGATCAGGACAATTCTTCGCTTCAATGTAGTACAATAATTTTGTTTTCAAATACTTGTAATTTGCGTAATACGTGCTCTCGGTAGTTAATGGATGCCGATAGTTGGATTGTGTCTGTAGTAGTTCATTCGTGATAGAGCAGACAACGTCGTTTAGCTCAGTTTATATTGTATTCATTCATATGTTTAAGCAACATACACATAATTAGGCTGCTATTTAATGTGCAAAAAAATGGTGTAAGCTTTGCGATCTATTCAACAGCAACCCGTGACGTCAGACCAGGACCCATGCGCAGAACAAGTGGATTGGATCAAATTCGGAAGGCAATTTGAGAACGGCATTCACATTGGATGTAATTAAGAGACAAAAATCAAAGTTTGAGCCAACAGTCTGAGTTTAAAACGGATGCAACCTAATCCTATCGTATGCATTTAGGAGATCCATCAAACATGAGTCCACTCCATTAATAAACCAGCAGTTATTGTCTGAAGTAATCATGCAATAAACAGTAGTTTCTATAAAACAAATATAAAGGTTTGGGTGTTGGTTGGGGGTGGGGGTGGGCGTGAGGTAATTGACTGCCATGTTATGAGTTAAAATTTGTTTTACACTGAATATTATTATTGTTGCAGTAGCGATATTCATTGATAGAGATAGCACATTTATCGTTCTCTTCCTGAAGAGTTCCACCGCTATGGCGATCATGTGACTAAAGTCGTTTGATAAAGTTTTTGACTTAGGTTAGTCGATTTCTTACACTAAAGTTAAACTTAACACTTAACTTGTTTAATAAATACCCCCTGCATTGGCAAAGGATCAGGATAGCGTCAAGATTGTTAACGGTAACATCAGTCTAAGACTCGAACCTGTGACTTTTAGTGACGGCTATTATGTTATATGATGTTAATAAGCGTTTTATAATCTGAGGAAACCCGCTGCTGCTACATAGGCTACTCTGCTTCATAACAGCAAGGGATCGTTTATGCGCACCTTCCCACATACATGATAGCACACGGCCTTTGATGGACCAGTCGAAGATTACTGGTTGGTTTGGGGAATAAACCAACTGGTCCGCTGAGGAGGCTCAATCCGTCGACCTATCAAACTTAAGGCGGGCGCTCCCGTCATATACTTGAAATGCCCCGTCCTCTGGGACGTATATTATCCACATGCACTCGTATTAAATGGTCCTCCGATAACTGTGTTTTACAAACACTTAAAATAAGTTATCCTCTGAGAATGTTGTGCCCTTACGTGCGCTTAAAATACCACAACCTCTGAAAACTATATGCTCTTACATAGGCTTGAAATTCCTCGTCCTCTAAAAAGTATATGCTTTTACATAGACTTGAAATACCTCGTCCTGAGAATTATATGCTCTTACATATACATGAAATACCTCGTCCTCTAAACGGTATATGCTCTTACATAGACTTGAAATACCTCGTCCTCTAATCAGTATATATGCTTTTACATACATGTAGACTTGAAATACCTCGTCCTCTGAGAACTATATGCTCTTACATAGACATGAAATACCTCCTCCTCTAAAATGTATATGCTCTTACATAAACATGAAATACCTCGTCCTCTAAAATGTATATGCTCTTACATAGACTTGAAATACCTCATCCTCTGAGAATTACATGCTCTTACATAGACATGAAAAACCTCGTCCTCCAAAATGTATATGATCTTACAGACTTGAAATACCGGTCTTCTGAGAATTATATGCTGTTACATCGATTTGAAATATCTCATCCTCTGATAACTATATGCTCTTACGTAGACCTGAAAAACATCGTGCTCTGAGAATTATATGCTCTTACATAAACTTGAAAAACATCTAATCGTCCTCTGAGAATTATATGCTCTTACGTAGACTTGAAAAACATCTAATCGTCCTCTGAGAATTATATGCTCTTACGTAGACTTGAGACCCTCGTCCTCGGAGAGCTATACAACGACAACAACTGTTGTAGTGCCTTGGCAACACATACTGTAACAGTACCTATTGTCGTGCCTCGTTCTCCGATACACCACAGCACGTGCAATTGCAATGCCTCATCCTGGATGAACTAAACGAACTAAATGAACTAAACGAAAACACAACATTGAGTGGTCTAAATGAATACGACGTCCGTAAAATCTCGGCATACGACTGGTAATGCAGTCGTTAACACTCCCCCCCCCCCTCCACACTGCCATCAGTCGGTCGTGTTTGCTGCTTGATTCACTTTCTCTATTTACGTGCCATTTAACAGTGTAATAATTCTCAGGCTAATTTCCGCACCGCCGTTCAAATTGTACCACAATTGTCTTTATTTCCCAGGTGACTGAACATCATTAGATAAACGTCCATTGTGATGTAAGTATTTGAATGGTTGGGCAATAGGGTTCGTCAGCTATTTGTATACCACGTGTTACAGTAAACAAGTTGGTGTAATACGTGTGTATGTAAATTATTTCCGCGGTAGACGGTCGAAAATGCTATAAATGTGTTCTTTGTATAATTAATGTTGTACTCCATTAGTGGCTTTCACGGGGGATATTGATTGAATAATAATGTGTGATCTTTCCTACTGGCATCTCCTACGTAGATATCACTTGTTTGTTATAATCTTTCAAACAAACGTTTAAAAACACATTGGAGTGTTCGCTTTGGCTACCATGTATTATGGAGTTTAATTCCCAAGCATGAACAAATCGTCTATTTATCAACTCATAGTAGTTATACATTAGACCGAAGTGGCGGGACGTAGTCTAGAAGTAGAGTGTCGTCTATTTATCAACTCATAGTAGTTATACATTAGACCGAAGTGGCGGGACGTGGTCTAGAAGTAGAGTGTCGTCTATTTATCAACTCATAGTAGTTATACATTAGACCGAAGTGGCGGGACGTGGTCTAG
>JAULBR010017515.1:0-15822 GCA_032355825.1 Melanodrymia aurantiaca
CTCACGGAATTCCCCATTCTTACCTTCACAGGATAAAGCCGATAACCAACGTCATTAACCAGTTATTCTCTATTTATTTGACACATTGATCAGGTCTGTAGCAAGTTGTCCATCTATTCTGACTTAAAAATTACTTGTTATTATCTATCTAGTCGTGACATATTTCAGCTTGGTTATAATCTTAATGGAGAACGTGGACTACGCCCCCATGTAAAGAAAAAGGTTATGAATATTTTTAGTCAGCGCGATTTTTCAATCAGCAGATTAGTTTTAATTTTCCCAAGTAAAATAGCAAATTGTTTTATTAAAACAATCTTGTTCGAGCTAAGGACATTTTTACACTTCAATAAAGCCAAAGACAGTGTCTACAATCGCAGTTGTTTATTAGGCTTCATTTTAATGAAAATTCTGTGCAGTATAGCAATTAACTCCTAAAGTACATAATAATGTATCAGTTTTATTACAGCTGATATAGAAGTTTGAGTTAATCTACTAGCACATAGACTAGTGGTTTTCAAAATTCACTGGCCATGATTGAATTTCACTACCCAATATTTAAGACAATAATATTAAAAAACTTCAACAAAGTATCCTGGTGAAACTTGGTAGATTAACTAAACAAATTATTGTTTAACAAAATTAGGCACCCTTGATCCCTTCTTCAATCTGCAAATGTTTTTCTTTATTTTTTTCACTAGCCATTGGGCAAGGATGACATACAAAATTTACAAGCACAAGTCCAAATTCACTAGCCGGGCTACTAGGGCTACTGTATTCTAGAAGACTTGCAATTGTTCACACAATTCCCGCAATAGTTCACACACTTTTAATAAATGAATATACATGTACATTTGTTTTGTAAACTTTGTTTGAAGCTCCTGACGATTCGGACTCTGAAGAAGCAGATGAAGTTCAGGTAGAGAGATCGATGGAAGAGTTTGCATAAACAGCCAGTTGAAGTACTCATGCATCCCTACACTTGTTCTTACTAAAAGTGCATGCTCTATTTATTTACTCCACTAGGACTTCTGCTGTGTTAATTGCTGTTTATAATTTTGTAGCATCTTAGCTTTGAACATATTAGGACAAACTGTGTAACAGATTTACAAAATCATTGAATAGACATAAATTATAATTTTTATCTTTTAAATTAAAAAAAAAGAAGCTCTTTGTTGTTTTAAAATAGAGTACACCTGTAATCTCTTGAATTAATTACCTGTGTACACAGAATGTTGCTATCAAGAACTGACAACATATTTTTTTAATCATTCAAGTTGGATAAAACAAAATTTAATTTTTAATATTTACACAACATTTGATAAAAATATTGAATCTGTTTATGTTTGTTCTACAGTGGTTGACCAAAAGTAAGTTCTCTCCCATTTTATGTGTGATAATAAGTGGTTTCAAATTGGCCCATCCATTGTAACCAATCTTCACAGCAAATATGCCTCTAAATTGTCATTTTATCATGCTCAAATAATACAGTTGTTCTATTGCATCAAATGACCGTTTCAAAATATTGACACATTTTCTATGCAAACATCTTTCATGTAGTATCCAACCCTCTTCTTCCAACCGAAACAATGTTTTAATAGAACTGTTGATTGTAAGATATGAGTGGTATTGACAGTTTGTTGTCAAGGTTCAAATGAAACTGAGATTAATTCCCCAATCCCTCATTCGAATGTTGTCTGTATAATGAGATGTGTTTGAATTTCAAGACAATCTCTAATACCTTTGAAAACTTACTTGTGTTCAGCTGCTATAAAGTTCTAAACTATTATAATATATCATTCGTTAATTATTTGCCATAGCTGCTTATTGTGTAAATACTTCTTTTATTTTCTAATCCAGATTTTTCTATTTTTAACTTTGGTTGTGTGCATATAAATCTTTATTTTGTCATTGTTGCTATTTTAGTTATCTGCAAACATGCTGACCAGGACTGGACATGTATATTATTTTAATTTTAATGAGGCACTACAGAAAAACACTTCATTTGTTGATATATTATTATTTGTTTTACTAATAATATTCATAACAGTATTTGCATTTGGTAAATTGGGGTTTATCTCATACTTATTTTACAATCTACATTTATAGTTCTGGGTGTCTGCTGGAATGTGGTTCATGTATGTAAAAAACCAAAACTAGTCATTTGATTATTTACTGAACTTAATAGGTCGGACCTTTCAACCTTGATATAACAAAGTTACTCTCTCGATACATGACTGTTTGACCATTAATAAACAAATATCCAAGGTGTAACTTTTATTCATTGTCAACTTCTTGTTCGTAAGCTATTAATAATCATTGTTTTAAGATCGAGTGCACTTACACCTCTCACATTTACATTATCCTGTCCACCAGCTTTCTTGACATTTCTAAATTATACACGGATTATCTGTCTAAAACTTTGCTCACATATGATCTACTTTTTCTGCTTGTTACTAACTAGAGTCTATTAAAAACCCTCAAGAGATTCCTCAAAATATTACTTGAAGACCATCAGTCACTATTTTTACGTGAAAAGCTTGACTATATGTGATCAATGATGAAGTGAAGCTACTTGTATGCGAATAAAGTTTATATTAGCAGAAGAAAAAACACTGCCCTTGTTTATTTATCAAATTGCATACATTCATTATATGATTCTAAAAACCAACAGAAATATCAAAATATCATTATATTACATAAAATTGCTTGCTACACATCATACGAATATCTCTCCAAAAACATGGATATGGAGAGTTCGAACACTTCTTAGTTGAGTGCTATTATCTGCACGTGTAACAGAGTGGAAATGTTTGCCAACAAAATCGGTGTATGATCCACTTTAACTAGGAAATCTTTATATGATGTCATAGTAGCTGAAACGGTTATACTACAGCAGCATTTGATCTACAGCATTATCAAATGCTGTGCTAAATAGTGCAGAACTTTTGAATCCTGCTAATGTGTTTGTTGTGTTTTTATTTATTAAATATTTAATACAATACATTTTCTTGGCAATTTTAATTAATTTTAACAAACTGCAGAAGAAACCCACGATAATTTCCCGATGTAAATGTAGGTTCAGAATTTGGTTATTATTTTTGTTCTCAAAGGTATATTATCCATCCTGCACTAACATAAAACTAAATACCGGAAATATCAGAAAGGATGTTTTTAAAATGCTACTAGTAGGCTTATTAGTTTCTAATCTTGCTGCATTTAAAACTTGCATGTTGGTCTGGGGTTTATTTCTATTTAACTACAAGGCACTTGCATGAAACACTTTTAGGTCAATGTTATTTTTCTTTGATTTTTTTTAATCTGTATTTTTCTGTGGTAAAATATTGAAAATATTTTGTTTACCTTGCAGTTTAATAATTTAAATATTATTGTTTTGAAATTGAACCAGATCCTCCAAATTAACTGTAGCATTATTATATATTTAATATTGTATTATGAGCTTTCAATACTTTAATATCTTTAACTAATACCAAAATACAACTGTGCATCCTTCATAAACTTGTATGTTTCAACATTTCTCGTTAATGCCATTTTTAAGTCAAAATTAATGTGGTACCGGGTACAGAACAATTTTACCACTTGAAAAAAACTGTCCACCCTGACCTTGGGTGAATGGCAAGTATCAAGTCCGAAGGCTGTACTATGTCTCTTGTTTTAAACATTATTTATTATCATATTAAGAATCATGCCAATGTCTCTAGTTTATGATGAATGTTTTTGAAATCAGTTGTAGGATGTTTTCAGGGGCTTATCTATAATGTAATGTAAACTCTTTGTTTCTAGTGGTTGACTTTTACTTATATGTCTTCAGAGTTTTATTTACCAACTGAGATCACAATCACAATGGTAATCTGTTTCTGCATCTTCTGTTTTGTATGAAATATCTAAAAGTATTTTTTCGACCATTTTCAGACCTGAAAAAGCAGTATGGGTCAATAGCTGATGTGGTAAGTGAAGGCGACCAGTCTATCACTGTGAAGGAAGTGCCGAGAGTACACCCAGTATTCGATCAGACAGAGTAGAATCCTATGGCAACTATCATCATGTCTCTTAATCATCAGTCATCATGCAGAGACCAAACTGAACACAGTTCTTGAATATAGTGACAATATTGGTGTTCACTAGTGCCACTATTAATGTTCACTAATGGCAATATTGATGTTCACTTGTTCTTGTACTAGTTTACAGCTCTGTATGAGTAACATTATTTGCTGGTAACTCATTGGTTCAATTGATATCAAATTGTCTCTTAGTTTATCAAAGTGCCAACAAAGTACTTTCCAGATGATATTGTTCCATGTGGTACCGGTATGTGTGTTCTCTCTGTCTCTCTATTTATGCAACAAGTTATAAAACACTTTAAGATGGGACCACTAATATCATTTGCATATGTTGTTACTAACAATGTACATAGGTGAGCACACGTTTATTGATGACCAATTTACATGAATTGTCCATGCATCTCTTTATTATTATTTAATACTCTAAAACATCAAAACCTTATTCTGACTACCTTTATTGCACACAGACAAATGCGATAGTGTTTTATTTGTCCTTGAGATTTGCTTCGCCAAACATGGACAAAAGAGTTATCTTATAAATGAGAATGTTAATATGAGAAATCTATTGGAATTGAAATTCTTTGGTCCATGGTGTTGTATTATATACTGTGGCTTAAAGCACAATTGCCAGTTAATCTTGTGTATCTCTTTACATTCTGCTTCAGTCCATGTTATGCAATGAGTTGATAGAAGTTCTTTTAATCTACTTGTGATGCCATTGTCATACATAGAAACATGTAAGTCTTCAATGACTATGTACCATTTAATATTTTACAAATAATTTACAATGAATTTACAAATAATGCAGAATTGTATCAAAAGTTTAACAAAATGTTTTACATTCCTTCAAAACTCAAAGTATTGCCTATAGAATTACATATCGTGAGATGGACCTTTTTGTTCATTGATATAGCTAATTACCAGTACACCAAATTTTGTTGAATTATCTCAATCTGTTTATAAAACCAGTCTTCTTGATTCAGTGTATAGAACAAGAGGTATACTGGGTTCAAGTCCCACCTGTGATAATTATTGGGACTTTTCATCTCCATGCTAGTTTGAACCCACAGTGAGTGCTCAATAGGTGTAAACCATACATGTATGCACATGCATGCACACGCACGCACACGCACGCACACACACACACACACGCACACACACACACACACACGCGCACACACACGCGCGCACACACACACACACACACACACACACACACAGTCCAAAAGTTAAATCTCTTGTGGCATTTAATTTACAGTCCTGAGCTACAGGCCTGGTTGGCAATAAGTGCCAGTTCATGCTCAATGTTATTTACACTTGTATTGTCAGCTTTTGTCATAATTAAACATTTACAAATGTTGCAGGATTGTATTGAAATTCAAGAAAGTTACCTACATCCTTCAAAACTCAAATTGTATTGCATATTCATGTATATACATAAAAATATACTAAGTTTCATTGATTTTATTTTATTTTTTTGATGACCTTTAAGCTACATACATACATACATACATACATCTCAACAAGTAACTGGACTAAGCTTACTTCGAAAACTAAGTAAATCACAAATCCAAAAATTGCATACTCGTGAATAATACCCAAATAATTGTTGAGGCAATTGTTTTGATATGAAAACCTGGAAAATATGGATAGAGGAGAAAAAGGTTCAAATTTTAATAATATACTTTGACGTGTGCATGCAATGGCTAAAACAGATATCATGAAACACTTCTTCGGAACACAGTGTTCTCATGAGGTGATCAATATTTATCCGCAGTTTTTAATCGGTCCAACATATATCGGAGTCCACTATATTAATGTGATAATAATGTGTATTAATATATTGATTTGATAGTGCTTTTGTGGATATCCAATGAAATGGATGATGCTTATTTCATTTTGCTTTATATAAACCATCCTAATGTACTTTGAAAACATATTTTGACATTAATTCTGGGATTATTTTTTAGATTTTAACATTTATAAACAAATTTTCAAACAAATTTGATATATAATTATAATATTGTGGAAATTAAGACATTGACAATTATTACCTTTGTCTAAAATCTCAAAACAGCACAAATATAGAAATGTACATCTATTTTTTAATATATTTTATTTAAGGAATATGTTGCGTTTATGTAAATGTTACAAATAGTTTGTGTTTGATGAGAGCATTAGAGGACAAGGTGTGTATGCATGTTCCCAAGTATGTATTGTTTAATGTTTATTGACACACAAATTGTTTTGATGTCCATGTATTTTAATATCAGCTTCCTTTTATCAATTTTGCAAGAAAATACATGTATTTAAAAGTTTGAAAATGGGTTACTATAAGATACATTGTATAAAATGATTAAGCAAAAAAATGTTCGTCTAATTGTGATTGGGGGCTAGTAGTGTGTTAACAGGGGTAGATCGAGGATTTGTAAATAAAGGGGTCCAATTACTCCAATATAGAAATAATAATAAGTAACATTTTCCAAAACATTTAAAAATTTATCCTAGAGAAATTCAAAGCTTGGGCCTAATAACCTGACCTAAATGCACCCCTAGTATATCAGAGTTCATGGCCATCTTTTAATTCCTTGAGTCTTCAAAAGTCTCTGAATTTGTGAAGAAAAAAATATCAATCTTATGTGTTTGAATTATGATTCTGTCCATACGTCTGCAAACACGGCAGTTCACCTGCCCATGTACACAATATTTTAATCGGTTTTTTTAAAAGTGAATCACTCACCATTTTAGTGGGAAAATAGGCACCATGTGATAAGAGGCATGCAGCTCGTTCTGAGGGGAAATAGGGTTTCGCTTCACTGCATTTCCATACAATAGCGTGACCTTAAACTGTAGTAACTATCCAAAAGGCTATTTTTGACGATCGATTCATATATTGTTTACAGAGCAATTTTACATAATATAATGACATTTTGACATTTGTTGTTTGTAGTCGTATAATACATGTATGCAATTATGTAGATAAACAAGGACAGTGATTTTGCTTCTGTTTATAATGATTATACACAAATTATTTTTCTTGTAGCTGGCTCCATGCTTTTGTCACATGATCTCAATTTTCCCACTGAAATGGCGAGTGATTAACTTTAAACACTTTTCTTTTTTTGTTGCGGTTGTCCGTCACCATCAATGATTATCCTATTTTCTCAACAATTCTGAATGCATCAGAATATTTATTATTGAATTGTAAGAACTGTATTGCATCATTAACGTTTTTTGACATGCACAAGTTTCTTATGGTGTTTTATAATTAATTCACGTGATGTGGATCTTGCTCACTCATATTATTTGATCTTCACAGATTGATAAAATAATCTGAAAATATTTTAGAAAAGTAATCTTTTGTTTTGGTTTTGTCAAGGTTAGCCCACTGTTCTATTTTCTTCATTATCTTTTGATGATATATACAGGTAGTATATAGTCTTTTCTTTTAGTTCTAAGTCTGCCATACATAGCCTACATTTACCCTTATACTTTACAACAGTGTACATCCTAGTCTTTGTCTGACTACACGGAGCGGGGCATAGCTAAGTGGTAGAGCATCCGCCTGTGGCTCGATGGGTCTAAGGATCGATCCTCCTAAGGGCCAGGGGAACTGTTGGGTTATTTTCCATTCCCACCAGTGATCCACGATAGATTATGCAGTATACATTCTACAAGTCTGGACAACTGAATTTAAAGCTCTTATAATTGCCTTACAATAAATCAAATTGCTTAGTTAAACAGGTAAGGAGTAGTGACTTCCTACTAATTATTGATCTGGGGAAAACTTTATATATAATTTTATATTCAAAAGTAATTTTCCAGAGCATACTTTAGTGGGCTCTACATACGTTATCGCTCGAGTATTTTTTAAGAACTTTCTTCCATATAATATTAAAGTCTTTAATTATAAAACCTTTTTTCCATATATTATTAAATGTTTTGAATTATTGAACGTTTTTACTGTATATTATTAAATATCTGGAATTATAGAACTTTCTTCCATGTGATATCAAATGTCTTGTGTGAACATATCGCGAGTGATGTATTAATGACGTATGTTGATGTGGTACAGTGAGTAAGCAGAGAATAAACCCATGACTGTTAATTATAAGACAAAATAGACCAATGTGAGATTACAGAAGAAGAAGAAAAGCTACTTAAATGCTGTTTTACAAAATTAAGAGAAGTAAAAGTGTTAATTAGCAGAAGATTGGATTTGAACCACTTAGAAACCAATATTTTGCCACTTGATTTTTACAATGTTTTTAAAAATTCTGATATAAGATTTATTATTTTTGATCTTTATTTGTCTGCATATTCCGCCCTTCCAAATGAGGAATCTCTTTGAATAATACTGTATGGTATGGCAGTTGTTAAATAGAAATAGTCATCACAAGGATATATGCTTTGTTTTGTCAAAATTTAATATAGAAACTTACAAAATGTAGAGCATCCTTCTTACAAAAAATACTAATATCATCTCGGCACTACTTTAGAAGTTTACACCATATTATAATAATAAATTAGTACATAAGTTATAGTGTGTTTTATAGTGTGAATGGGTTTGCTATAATATTTTCTGTTTTCCTCTGTATTGAAAGGTTTTTGCTAAATTGACTGCATAATTTTAGTTGTATGCAGATTATATATACTCTATTCATTCAGATTCCGTATAAATTTTCGTAAATAACTTTAGTTTGGTTCATCTTATATGGAGGAAATGAAAACAGATTTGGAAATAATAATAAAAATTCTTGCAAATTGAAATAAAACGATAAGGAAGAATTTAAAAAACGAGTTTTGCTAACATTTTTACTACCATTTTACCTTTGTGGTCCCCGTTGTGTAATGAGTAATTTACAAGACCAAATTTAGTGTATTGTGCTAAAAATGCCAAATATTGCATTACCCACCGCCACCCACAAAACACTATTTTTTTTCTGAATATTTTAAAGGTGTTGGATATACTAGTTATATATGAGAACAAAAGTTATTTATAAAAATTAGACTCGACGTTTATCAAGATAATGAAATTATGGGTGAAAAACGCCCCAAATGGCCAAAAATCGTTTTTTCTTATTTTTTAATTCATGATATAATTTTACCGAATTTTGTGTGTGATTTCCAAGTCTGTTTACTTTTTCTCTATAAATTGAACCAAACTAAAGTTATCTAAACTTACTTGGAATGACTATACATTATTGTCGCACTGTTGGTGTTGTGCATGTGTAATTTACCTGCTGTTTATGAATCGGAAACAAATGGTTGTCACAGTGTGTTCACGATTGACTATACCACAAGACATCGTGTGCTTTGTGGTTTTAGTATTTATTTTTAAATAAATGTGGTCTGCAGTTTGTGTTATTATACATTCTTTATTACCGTGGAAGAGATATACAACACAAGAAATGCTGGGGAAACTCCATTCCGTGAGTATGTTATGTCTGATAAAAGACCAAATGCTATTCGCACTTTAGTTTTAGTCTTCGCATTAAGCAATTTGTATTAATTTAACATTAATGATATAATTGAGACACCTTATATTATATTCTTCCACCATGGTGTATGAAACCATCAAATATAGTGTTCGATCTAGTGCACCTGAAGAAAGATCGAACAGACGCGCCTGTGTTGTATGTTTCATCAATATTAGACATAAATATCGTGTTATTAGTATTACATACTTATTTACACTGATGGGTCACGAAATGGGACTTCTGTGGCCTTTGTTAGTCTTCCCACCAGTAATGTCCTTGAGGTTGCCTGTTTCGACCTCATTTTTTTAATGTTGAAACTGTTGACAATGACAAAATTATAGTCTTGGAAAATATTAAGAAATCAAATTCGTCAAATGTTATTACTTTTACATACTTCGTGTCTCTAGACTTTATAAAACCGTTGCCAAAAAAATGTATTGTATTTTGTTTGGTATAGGCCTACCCCGGCCGTGACAATGAATAGGCAGATTTAACTGCAAAGTCCGTTTTGAATTTGCCTCGTGGCAAGATGGGACAATAATAGCCCGTAGCCAGCCATATTCAAAATGTTTTAAATGTAGGTACTCATAGGTGCATTCTGGTGCTATTTGTGATGGGTTTTTAATATTATATTTCAGGTATTTTCAGGTGGTAGCGCGTACATTTTTTGATAATAGCAGCAGTAAACTTTAACTATAAATTAAATGTATGACACATTGTCTTGTTACATTACTGCAAAACCGTTAACAACGATGAATAATGTACTTAATTGAGTATAATTATTGCATTATATGTGTATGGGTGAAAGAAACGTAAACATATGGAACGTGCGTATCCTTGCATAATTGGTAAACGTACGTATCCATACATAATTGGTAGGGGGCCTATATCTTGTACCCTATTTTATGATAATTTCTAAATACGCCAGTATATACTTTGTCTAAACCGATCATTCTCAACTGAATATACCCATAACGATGCCTTGTAATATTATTCGTGTAACACAGCATTTTAGGCCAAAAAATGTCCGAACACTGAAATTAATATTTGAGCTTCTACAGAGACGAGCCAAATGATATCAGAGGGCGGGCTTACAATAATGGATTCGAATAAACTAGCATTTAATACAGCCATCTGTTAGATAGTAAACGCTAAAATTCTTAGGAAATAAAAAAGCATTATACATTTTAGCGGAACTCCAATTCTCGCGGGGAGGTGCGTTCGCACCCATCGCACCCCACTTGCCTACGGGCCTGTCCAGGGTATTATATAAACTTATTTTAAACATACAACCAAATATATGTTTTTCGGTAAGATTAGCCCATGTAGCGGCGACAACGGGTTTCCTTTGAGACCATGTGTCAATATAATCATGCATCTGACGTCCAATAACCTTATCTTTATCTGTCTAATTGTGCGTGACACCCAATTTAACCCATGATTAATTAATCAATGTGCTTAAGTGGGAGTATTGAGGGTATCTTTTATATACACTCCTACAGACAGGACAGTACTTACAGTTGCCTTCGTTAACCAGTAGTGGGATACTGGCCGATGTAAATGATGTACACCTACCCTGTCGAAGATATCTCAAACCGGTCTCATATACATGTACATACATATTATATAATTATGTCAAAACGGGTGCTGCGATATCAACAATGAGGCAATATTGTTCACAATCTGTAATAATAGTTAAAAACATAAATCAATAAAATTATTTATGTTACAACTGGTATGAACATGAAGGAATTCACAAGCCTACGAATGATAGACGTTTACAAAAGGCATCCCGTAAACACCATATCCCATACGTTTCGCAAGCTTTGCCAGTCCTTCGGTTTCTATGTGATGATCAACAATATGTTCTGGAAAGTTCAAACCTTTTCTGTGAAGATCGGCCCTGACAAGTAGTGTGCATCCACCAACGCCATCTATTGGAACCACTCGACCCTCAGCTCTGAGGTCCGGTAGATAGAGCCGTAGAAGCTGAGAGTAACCTTCTAACATGATATCATTGGGTCCCAAGTTCTTCTGATGTTTAATAGACATTGCAGTTTCCCGCCATGTGTTTTTGTCAAAGACTCTTTCCTTGCCCGATGAATCACGGTACAAACAATTTGGTACTACGATCTCCTGATTTGCAGACAGCAGCTGTTGAATTATATCAACAGGTAATTCGGAAATATCACTGTCTATCCAAAGGGTCCAAACTTCATCTTTGAGTCCTTGTTTAGATAACAAATTCCTAGATTGTGCTAGGCGTTTTTTCCTTGTAAGCTGCACGTGCTTTTGGTGTTTTGCAGCCCATGCACCCTTAATTTGTCCAGTAATATTGAAATGGAAGACATCTACACGAGGAAAAGATGCACTGCGTAGATCTTTAGCTATATCTCGAGCTACAGCAATTGTTGAGTCTTCACTGCAATCCTCGCCGAAAGCTATGGAAATTAAATGGTGGGGGTACGTGAGTGATTTCAGCAGTTTAGCATACTTTAATAAACTGTGAGCAACGTTGTGAATTGGTGTCAATATGACGATTTTGTCTGTATATTCCCTGTGGTCGTAGTGTCTGAACTTTTGAACAATGTTGTCTGGTATTTGAGCAACGAAATCAGACGCTGATTTTAATGGGACAGATGGAATACCATACAAAGCTAACGTATTTTTGTTTATCGAAGATAGCAGACTTTTTTTCGAGAAAGATGAAGTTGCCGGTGTTGTTTTGTTCACGATAACAAGATTAGGAAAGTGTACATCCCGATGAATTTCTCTTTCATTTGACTTCGAATGGACGCGGGTAGTAAATGTACTGTCACATCTGTACCTTGTGATTGAACACACAACCTTATAATCGCCGACTAAAACAACCAGCAGAATGATTCCAAACACTGCCCACACAATAACGCGTAGAAAGGGGAAGCGACGACGTCTTAACGAGCACAGCAACGCCACTTTGGTTTGAGGTATTCCTTTATCCATGACAAAACAAAACGTAGTCAGTATTTATATATATAATTATGTATAATATATAGCGAATTGGTGTCAACTTTCTTTGTGTTTGTTTATTGTAATACTAGTAGACGTGTTTAATGATAGTTATCGTGACGGTGGATATTAGTATTTCACCGCCACGACGTAGCGACTCATTTTAGTTTATATAATCCTCGTAATTCTCATTGTACATGCAATTTAATAAATAGAAAAGTCGAGGCGTCACGTGTGTACTGTTCGGTGCAGCAGCATGTATCTATTATTTTGTTACTGCAGCACGGCGGCTTTCACTGTTATATTCTGGTGTCACAGTTGTGCAAGCATTACATAGCATGGTTGGCAGCAGACGAGAAATTCCTGAAATATTAAAGTTGAATATCAGTTTCATTACATACATACATACATGCTTTAACCATTGTTTTTTTTATGCATATATATATATGTCAGAATATATATTCGTTAGTTATAACTATTTTACGTGCTTATATCCATTAAGGTTCAATCACGTCTGTCATGGCCTGGCAGTCAAGCTGCCTCGACTGCCTGCCCAGGACAAAAGTTAATATTAGTGTGATAGAGGAAACCCGCTACTCTTGATAAGTAGCAAGGGGTCTTTTATATGCACTTTCCCACAGATAAAAAATCCAATATGCCACGAATGGGATTCGAACCCAGTATCATGGAGGCCGGTACCGAGAATCCAAATCGGCATTGAATTATATCGTTTGTTTTTTCGTTATGGCGATGGATTTTTAATTATAATGTAATGTTAAAAATGTTATATTCTTGAATACACAAAAGCAAACTCCATCTCGTATCTATAGATCTAACAAAGAACAGAGCTCTACGTACACTTACCAGCATGGTTTGATGACAGCAGCTGACGTCTGCATCGTAGCGTTTCTGGCGATACCTGTTTTGAACTGAGCATAACCGGGTGTGATCACCAGATCAGTAGACGCCCTATGTTTACAGTATTTCAGGTCGATCAAAGATCAACAAGACGTCGAGCAATGACTGAATATCACGAACTATATATACCTGGCATGCTTTTGTTGTAGGCCACTTTAAGTAAAACACGCCAGTGACCCACGCGTTTATTTATCTGTGTCATACCGAGATAACGATGCCATGTTTACATAAAAGATAAACTCTATGCTTTTGATACGGTATGCATATCGAAACTAGTTTATGCACGTCTCGATATTCATATTTTCTGTCGAACACTGAATATCAACAATATTACAACAAATATTGCAATACATTCACAAACTATTTGTTGTTTTATTAGTCACTATTTCAACTATACAATGTTATATTTTGTATACCAAATATCCCATATTTTGTTCTCATGTATTGATGGCTGGCTGTACTCCCTTCAAATCTAAACGACAAAACATTAACATGGCTAAATGCATATCTCTGCTCAAGGCAGAGTCGAAGAGATATTGAGACAAATTATAATTAAATGGCATTTACTCACGAATCATAGCCAAAGCAGTGATAATACCAGGTGTTCGCGAAAGTTGAGCGTATCATGTACCACATGTGGCACCCATCATAAGCACAGCTATTTACTATGAAGACAGCGGACAAAGAATAAGTATTCTTTGTCCGCTGTCTTCATAGTAAATAGCGAAAAAAAGGTCAAAGTAAGGCATTGCATCGCACATCATCTGTATCAATGATGCGTCGTATGGTGAAATTGCCTCTCAATGCCTACCATAGAACCTTTTGAAAGTTTTCACCTGTCCATGGACAAGATAACCATGAAGAAACAACTTATGTAGGTGCGCGGAAACTGCGGCAGGTCCGGCATTTGCTGATCTAATAACAAACATACATGTGCTAGTGATTGCGTTTTAGAGCACCTATTTTCGGAATCTTCCTGGTCTACTGTTCCCATCCAAATTACCTTCTGACGCGCCTGTTCTGAGCTAGAACATGGCGGGTCTTAAACTCAGCTGCTGAGCATGTAAAGAACATGCCCTAAATTAAAGTTCTCAGAAGTTGTGATATGCTGGAGCAGATGGAATGTTGCTAGACATAAAATGGAAATTGACTATTGGAAAGTTGAAGTCATCCCTTTTATTGTACAACTTTGTGTAGTGGTCTGTGTCCTTTTGAGTCTCTATACTAATATTATGCAAAGATCAAGGTATGCAACGGATATTCTACTTTCCCTCTATTTCAAACCTTTTTTCCTACTATTATTGAAAGATATAAGATCATCAATATAAAGGTAAGTGAAATTGAATGTGTTGGTTAGATCCATTTTTTCCAAAATTTCTAGGTTGTATATATTCTGATTCGTAGGCATAGAGAAACAAATCGGCTGTCAGACGAAGCAGTTAATGTCCATTGGAATACCAGTTTCTTGGCTGAGTTTTATCGTCAAATTTGTCATAGTTATATTGAAACTTAAAGGTACACGTACAATACCGGTACTAGTTTTAAGACGAATGCCACCGTCCTTTCGCAGATAATGTTATGTATAGCATATTTCTGGCTAATGGTCTATTTATTACATGTTATTGCTTTCTATTTCAATATGTTTAATATAATGTATGTCAAATTCGTTTGTATATAGTAGCTTAATATTCACTGTGGGGGAATCGTACATAGGAAGTTGCGAGGTATACTCCCACACGTTGACAGTTGCGAGGAGCTATTATGACTTCAGGGACAATATTGATCAGTTTTCCAATGATGCCAGGGATCTACGACTTGTAAGTGATATTCGAGGATATTTTCTGTTCATTTGTACGAAACTTTGTTTCCACACTTCAGGTTATATATTGATAACAAGCGAGCTTTGACCAAATTCCTCACACCATGTGCAGTAATCAGAGCACAACACTTCGACAAAAATATCTTATAAATTGCTTTCTCTGTGTTATATTTCAATAAATATTGTTGTACACTTTTGTTTATTCTCTAATCACAGTCCAGAGCATGCCAAAACGTGACTATATTTATGATTAAGTTATTTTTGTGGCAGTTTTTTCAAAGTAATTACTTCCTTAGTGGCAACTTTCCGTACAGTGTATACTAAAAGTTGGCAACTTGCCATAGAGAGTATGCATATGGTTTGCCTCTTCTCACCGTTATACAAACGCTTGACACACATTATAAAGGACATAATTAGTCTCAAAGATGATAAAACAATTGATTGACAAAGAAAATGCCTAGTTATTGTGGAATCTGCCTGGAATATGAAGGTTTGAATTAGCGCATCCGTGTAAAATTTCTACATTAATTTTTGTGCA
>JAULBR010017626.1:0-13827 GCA_032355825.1 Melanodrymia aurantiaca
TGTTTTGCGCTGTGGAGGATCGATCTCTCAACCAATCCCACCACAGGCTGACATTCTACCTCTAAGGCCACCATTGTGAATTAAAAATGACGTCCAGATCTAATACAGATACAGGTATAATGCACACATGTATCATTTAACTCGCTATGT
The DNA here is from genome assembly GCA_032355825.1 of Melanodrymia aurantiaca. Lineage (NCBI taxonomy): Eukaryota > Metazoa > Mollusca > Gastropoda > Neomphalida > Peltospiridae > Melanodrymia > Melanodrymia aurantiaca. The sequence continues at coordinate 151 of JAULBR010017626.1, forward strand.
TATAGACCCCAATAATTATATAACATGGTGTGTACAACCACAGTATGACAATGTCATTTTGACTGTCCATATTTTTACCGCTGCCGTCACATAGGTTACTATTACCGAATACTTTTATGTGCATTTTCCCACAGACATGAAAGCACACACCACGTCATTTGATTGACAATCGTGCATGATAACTGATTGAAACGGGAAATAACCCAACTGGTCCACTGAGGTGGATCGATCCTTCGATCCTTCGACGCATCCAATTCAGGTTCGCTTCGCTCCCTAATCCTAATGTATGCACTCGCGTGCCAAAATTAGCCTTAAACTAAGTTAAAGCCTCAGCTTCATAAGATATAAAACGAAAAGTTAAGGACGTATTTTAGCATAAAGTAACAATAAAATGTTAGTAATATAGCATATAGTAATTATTGTTTATAAACATCACTGTGCGTAAACAACTTGTTGAACTTGTGCCAAGAACTTACCTATATAAATACCATATACAATAATTTACGGCATTATTATTTACAAAGAAAAGTTTTAATTTTGATTCGCCATAAAGATTGTATTTTATGAAATAAACACATTTTATAACAATATTGCTTTAGAAACAGTTGATCACGTTACGACTTAAAATCAATAAACATAGATAAATAAAATTGTCATTATTTTTCTTTATTTATCATACCATTGAAGCAATACCGTCTACAGTTTTAATCGCTGTCGATGTGAAAGGAATTGTAGCGATATACAAATAGTTTGACGCATCTGGCCTGTGCGAACCATAATAACACTAAATAGTAATAACAATATCCCGCGATTTCTATTGAATTAAATAGAATTGCAGATCAGATGAAAGCTAGACGTAATAACTTTTGGTTTAATAACCATGCTGATATTTACAGAATTTCCCAGCAGATGAAATGAAGTAATAAATACCTGTAGCCTATGCTAATAACCGTACTGCGATCCGCGTCTATATTCGACAGTTCAAAATATAATTAACAGTGGGTAACAAATGCTCGGCGCGTTTGATAGGTTAGAAAACATCACGAGTTTTAGTCAATATCATTCTATTAATGAGCATCTAATGAGAAATCAGTTTGGCTACGTGGAGTTGTTTTCTAGCGGAATTCGTCTGACTTATTAGACCGAGATGATCACTTTATATCCAGACCTCGATAAAACAAGGTAAGTCGTCATATCCTATATAATATCCAGTTGCATTTGACATGAAATCATACAAACATTAAAGAAAATAAAAATTGAATACAGACATGCAGAGTATAACAAAATTATCGAAGTAACTTTTGAACACCAACGTTTAAATAAAGGGAGTTCGTTTGAACCTCCCCTGGCCGGTATTTAGAGGAGGGTGGTTGGTCTGAACTGCACCATTAAAAGCATTAACGTTTCTACAAAAACATAAAGGTGCAATTTCCCCCCAAAAACGAACCCACCTAAACAATCCAAAGCACCTTGCACCCTGGCTAAGTGCCTTCTAATGTTCGAATACGTGTATATCTAGTATAATTATTTCAAAAAATGTATATCTAATGTTGAATGGACACATTCTTTGGAATTAATTGTGTTATGATTCAATTGTTTTAAAATTACTTATAATAAATATTTTGACGTGAATCCTTAAGAGATGAGATGACTAGAAAGTATACGAAAATCAGCATAAAACATCGGACACATGTACGTGTATATTTTTCTCTCTTTTTCTAGCCGAAACTAAGAGACGAATGGAAGTTATTTCTTGTTTGTAATAATATACTGCTATGACAGAGTTCTAAATGATGACGGACGAGAATACATCTTCAGTTATAACAATAACTTACAACAACAAGACATTCGTGTATGGTGGATCTGAATATAATAAACTAATGGAAAAGATGAACTACGAACGAGTAATATTTCAACTTCCCGTGCTAGTTGTGCTGTCCGTTGTGATGTTCGTGGCAATATTTGCAAACATCCTCGTAATCTGCGTGTATAGAATGACCTGCAAGAGCAGCGTGGCCAGTTTCTTCATCACTCTCATGGCAGTAGTAGATCTGACCACAGCTCTGTGTATACCATTTAATATTCAAGATATGCTCAATCCATACATGAATGCTGCCCCAGTTGCTTGCAAAATAGGACGGTTCCTAGAAGCGTTTACGGCTGTGCTGTCTGGAAACTTGCTTGTCTGCATTGCTTTTGACAGATATTTTCATGTAATTTACCCCCTTAGAAGATACACATTTCAACAGGCTAAATCTCTGGTCATTGTCATGACCGCTGTAGCTTTATCCGTGACTTGGCCTCAATTGTTTCTGGCCGGCAAAAAAACAGTAAAAACACCAATAGAAGGCATGCTTGGAGAAGATTGTAGTTTTCAGGATAAGGTTAACAATTCTATCTACACGTTAATGTTTCAAGGTATGCTTGCTTTCAATTATTTAATAGGTATGTGTCTATTTATAACTTTTTATAGTCGTATTTACTTCGTTATTTGGCAAAAACGTAACGAAATTATAGGAGAACAAATTTCTACTGTGTCATCCCAGGTGAAAGTTAATGAAAAGAGGAAAGATCGGCTGCATGACATAGAGCTGAACGATCTAACGCCAACTTGCAGCCGACAAAGTAGTGTCCTTATAGAAGAATTATCACCAGAAACCTTGGAAAAACTATCGTCAGAACACAATGGAATGGAAGAAGCTGAAAAAAGGAAAGCAAAAAGCTGCAGTAACATATCCCAGAGCCAGGAAGACATTCCGAACAAGAGATCGCAAAAGAAAGTGAAAGGTCAGCATAATTCAGGAAATACAATGAATGCTGGGAAACGTCGCATTCGTACTTTGCGCACGACTCGCATCATGGCCACCGTGACGCTGTCTGGTATTTTAGGTTATACGCCGTATCTGGTGGTTAATATCTTAAAAAACATGGGACTGCATTTCGGACCAGGCATGAGTAAGACGGAAGATTTGGTGTACGAATTCGGCACAAAATCACATTTCATGAACGTTTTTGCGAATCCAGTTATTTACAGTATCATGAATCCCAATTTCCGTTCTGATGCCTGGCAAATTATAACGGGTATCTACAAGATATGCTGTGTGAAACTACGATTTTGATATAATTCTATATCAAGTTCGACACATTCTTTCTCAGCTTGGTTTGGTACGTCAGGTTCATGTGTATGGTTATAGAAGTCTATGTAGTCTGGTGATACCTATTTAAAACGTTATATATAGCAAAATGTCAAAGCGCCCCAACAAAACTGAAAACGGTCAAAACGTATTATTGAAAATTATGTGATTTTGGCATTAATCGACGCATTGGATACAAACATTTCATACAGACCTTAAATCTAATTATTTTCTCTAATAATTATTAATGGAGTTTTAACTCCTTGATTCGATAATAGGTTGTAGACATGGTGACCCGGTTTCTCCGTATATACATGTATTATGTTTGCTGCGTCAAAATACTTGCTCAATGAATTGTTGTTTAACGACACCCCAGCATGAAAAAAGGTATCGGCTATTGGGTGTCTCGGCTTAAACCCTGCAGTGTGAATTGTATGCTATAATTTAAAAGGAACTGTAAATACTGATATACATATAATATAATTGTATAGTTGCATGTAAACCAACTTGTCACTTACGTATCCTCATATGCCGTTAGTGAACGGCCAGGGTGTAAATAAATATGTTGTGTTGTGTTGTGTTGTGTTGTGTTGTGTTGTGTTGTGTTGTGTTGTATTGTATTATACTGTACTGTGTGAGTTACTTGCTCAATATATATATTACGATCACAAGGACTTGTATCGAATTGTTTACGAAGCTCCCACAGTTGTTTACCGTCCTAAGGTATAGCCTACAAGAATTAAAATAATTATGTTGAATTTTCATATTGTTAAGTGCTATTACTTCATGTATGGTCTCTAAATATTACATGTTGTTCATTTTCTTCTTTATATGTTCTATTTTCTGTCCTGTTTTTTATTATATGTGTGTGTGTCTCTCTTTTCACACCATAGATGCAAGGCAGAGTATCCGTAGTGATCGATGTTGATTGAATGGCTTTCACTTTGGCGTGGAAGCCTTGTTAAAAGTATGTTTAAAAAATTAATCTTGTTCTTTGGAAATTTCTTGCCCTCACTTACCTGGATGTCGGCAAATAAACTGTAAACAGGACCTGAAAATGTGAATAAAAATATTTTAAATAAAGATATTGCGCATATTATAATATATAATTACATTTCCTCAAATAACAACTTTAATCTGCAACAAAGACAGAGTTGTTTTGAGCTGAACTGATCACGTCATTGTTTACACAAACAAAGGCTCAGAATTAATATTTGTTTTAATAGTACATAGTATTTTGATTGACAAAAATTGCATTTAACTAGTTCAGACTTTTAGCAGACCTGACAATCGAAAGAAAGAGGATTATAACTAATATGTATTGGTTTGGTGGCATTTTATGATTTAATAATAGTTAGTCTGAGACAATTCTGACTTATAATGGTCTAGATGGACATTTGGCTGGCTGGACCCTCTTGGTCTAGTCAGCCAAATCTCCATCCAGACCCTTGTTAGTCAGATTTTTCTCGGACTAAATACTAGTATGATTCCCAACCTGAGATATAAAATTTTGCTGGTTTTTTATTTTTATTTACGTAGCCATCTTGGTGGTTATCTTGGATTTTAACATAAAAAAATCAAACATTTTCATTGAGCATACCCCAAATAAGTAAGAAAAAGCATGTTTTGCAACTTTAAAGACACCCTCCGAGTTTTAAGACGAGTGCCACTTCAGAGGAGATAAGACACGCACATTATATATACATATAATATACGGGGCATTTCGTGACGATTGTTTCTCTTTGTTATGTAAATAAATGCAAATATTATCAGATTTCATTAATTATTTTGTACTGCAAATTGAATTATCTAACAACATAGTGTTTTGTCTTAACTAACAAAAATGATGCAAAACAATCGTGACGGACGTGACCAATACCATGAAATGACCCATTAATAATAAAAACAATAATCGCCGACACAATCAGTTTCTCTTCTCTAGCTGTACCGTACTACACACTTGTTTTAATATTAATATTACACAATTACAATAGGTGAGTAGTATTTATTTGAATAAAAGATGTTGATTATTCCATTTTTTCAACTGTTTATATTGTACATTTGATTTTTGCCCGCTTGAGAAAAATCAGCGTGATTCGCAATCGGTTATCTTAGTATTAAGCAATACATTAATGTATGCGCTTCACTGGCTACAAGATAGTTGCTACTAGAACGTACAAGGTCGCTAGGCTTTAATTTTCAACAGAAACTTGCACTGACTAATTGCAGGTTTACTACATCGTATATTGTAGCACAATACCACGGCAGGAGCTTGCGGTATATCTGAACCATTGTATAACTGGTTCACAATCAATTCTGCTGCTCTAAATAAAAGTAATAATATTATAGATGTTAATATCACTCATGATATCACAACATTTCTAAAAGTATCACTAACTTACCACATGACTGTGCATTTGCACTAAATGACTGTGACCTTGCAATACCATATAGGTCAGTCAGGGTGTGTTTTTACCGTTAATGCAGTACAAATATTAATATAATAGTTGTTATTCGATAATAATGTTAATAAATGTTAAAATGTAGCCGTCCAAAGTCCTCCGATTTCCCCTTTAATTTGGCCTATTGCCTACAATTTATTGCATACAAGACATTTGTTGGCAAAACAAATGAATTTAAACAACAAAATATTGAGATGGCTAAATACATAGCTCTGCGCAAGACAGAGTCGAACGAAGAATACGACATGGTCGAAATGACATGTACTCACGAATCACAGTCAAAGCAGTGATTATATTAGGTGTTCGTGAAAGTTGAACGTATCCTGACGCACGGTGGCACTCGTCATAAGTGCAGCCATAGTGTTTATCTGCTGTCTTCATCGAAACAATAAACATGTATAAAATAGATCAAAGTAAGATATTGCTTCAGACATCATCTGTGTCAAGAATTGCGTCATATCAGGAAATAGTCTTCTGAATTGCGACCATAAAACACTTTTTTTCACCAGTCCATGGACGGTATAAACCTGATGAAACAACTTCTGAGCCAGAAGGACATGGCGTTGCTTAAAATCGGCATATAATAAACATGCCCTAAAGTATCTCAGAAGTTGTGATGTGTAGACACCATATGCTGGAGCAGGTGGAATGTTGATCGACATAAAAAGGACATGGACTATTAGAAAGTTTTAGTCATCCTTTTTATCATGTACAGCTTTGTGTAGAGGCCCGAGTCGTTATGAATCTCTATACAAAGATCAAAGTATGAAACAGATATTCTAATGTCTTTTATTTCCTTTATTGCCAACTCGGGTTGATAAATTAATGGAAGGTGATCTGCTATCCTACTATTATCAAAATACATGTATATATCAATATAGCGGAAAGTGAAAAAGAACTTGGCGAGTTCCCTTTGTTTCGATTTTCCCAGGTTAGAGAAACAATTCGGCTAACAGTGGAGAACAATAAAATTATTAGTGACCATGGGCAGACCAGTTTCTTGTCTATATGTTGTATCCCCACATTTGACATACATGTTGTCAATCAGGAAGTCCAAGATTCCACATAGACTTTTCTCAGTAAAGTTTTGTATACTAGTACCCTTGCTTTTGTTCTTCATAAACTATTCAGATCCGTGGAAGATGGTTACTAGTATATAAATATAATTTCGTTCACCTTTTAGTTACAAATGCCCGTTGATTAAGGAATGAAGTTTGCTCTTACGTTTGTCATGGGGAACTTAGATCTGGACTGAGACTGAAGAATTTCAAGCAAGTCTTTTGAGTTCTTGAGATTCAACATTAATTTTGGTCGATCCCATTTGTCTCAGCAATATAACCAGCAATATATCTCTCCTTGTAACCTACTACAAATATTTCGATGACTAAAACACATTGGATAGACACATTGTAAGCAAGAATGTTTGTATTTTTAAAGGTACAATGCCTATTTTTTAAGACGAATGACACCGGTAACATATTTCTGCTGATGGAGCAAGTTTTATTATTAACATAGATATTTACTTACCTCTTATAGCTTACAATATCAATATATATGTATATCCAGTGTGTTTCTGGTTTTAATATCTTAGTATGTACTTTTACCTAAATGAATTTGTCTCGTGTCAATTTATTGTAGACAAAATTCCAAGGAACATATTAAGGTGCTAAAACGCATTGAATATAGATATATTGAAATTGTAAGAAATAATATGGAAAACGACGTTGATTTTAATAATAGAAAATGCCCCATAAGCCAAACATATAGTACAAACAGCATTACCGGGGCAGGCACGGCGTCATTCGTCTTCAAACTAGACATTGTGCCTTTAATAAGTAATCAAGGCTCTATGGCCGGTAGACGTGTTACAACAGTAATAGTGCTCGTGTACATGTTTTTGTCGCTTTGATGAAAACAACAGACAAATGAAATCAGCTGTGCACTAGTGGAAGAGGATACGTTCATCTCTTGCGAACACCAGGTGTCATCACTCACTACCGTGGCTGTAAGTCGTCAGTGCATATCTCTTGGAAATAGCGACCATATTACAAATTACAAATATAAGCTGTTAAAAGTGATTATACGTGTTTATACATTCTGGAACTGAGAATGTCGGATCATCTGCTTAATTCCAGAAAGATCCAAAACGTCTTCGAAGCTCTAAAGTAAATGCATACAATATAATCCTGATGAAATAACGTTGTGCTATGTCTTACAATGAGCACAGAATCAAAACTATTCCAGAAATATGCAGCAGACAAAGATATTGGTGTCATCTAGGTGAATATTTAAATAATCATTATTTATATAGATAATTTAGCAAATTAATCATTCAAAACTAGGCTTGTTTGATTGACCTCTGGATTCAGTACTGTATCTATCCGAGCGGATGTGTGTTATGACATGATCGCGAATATTGCCTGGCTGTCACGACTCGTGGCGGAAGTTAGCACCACTAGTTCGATGTTTGATTGATCACCTGCTTTACGGGATGACTCGCTGTAGAAATCTATCAATCTCATATAAGAATTTATTAGTATCTGCCAAACCCCATTCATTCGGTCATTACTCGTCCTTTAAATAGGATCAATATATTTGTATCGGCCATAGCGGTCAAAGTTAGTGAGTGTGTTAGACTATCAACCTGTGCCATGCTCGTCTTCATAGTTATAGCCCTTCTGGGCGCGGCTCGAGCCCAATTCAATAATTTTATGTTCAACAACGGCATGGGGAATAACAACGCAGGAGGATTATGGGGCCAAAACAGAATAATGAACAACATTGGCAGTTCAAACGCTGGAGCTTTCTGGGGTGACACCGGATTAAACAACCAACGGCGTAAGTGAAACAAAAAATAATAATGTTTTGCTCTGTTTTGAGTGAGTATGCATGTCTTAAAGCTACATTTGTGAGTTTTAACATGGATGTCATAATATGTGCGCATCTACTGATAATTATTTGTATCTTGTTTCTGGCTAATAGAGCATTTCTTATTATTAAAATTAACAAGTTTACTTGCATCTTATTCTTACATTTTATGGGCTATTTTCCGTTCCAGCCAGTGATCCACGACTGGATTATCAAAGTCCGTGGTGTGTGCTATCCTGTCTATGGGAAAGTGCACATAAAAGACCCCTTGCTATCATTCATAGAAGAGTAGCCTATGTGGTGACAGCCGGTTTCCTCTGTGACCATGTGTCAATATAACCAACGTTTGACGTCCAATATCTGCTGATTTATAATAGACGTGTTTCTAGTGGCGTCGTTAAATAAAACAAACTTTACTTTTACTTTGCATAGAAACTGGCTGACACAAAAAAAGGACGAGGTTCAAACATGGGTCAGAAAATGTTGCCAGAGGTTGACACTGTCTGTGACTGTCCACCTACATGGGCTATCATGACTCTATTCATTTACTGGTGAAACCTATAATATGTGAACTTGATAACACATCAGTACACACTGTACGTGTCTCAAGAGACTGGTCCGCTATTTGTATTGTCAACTGTGAAATAGGAACCCAGTTATAGACCATAAATATTTGTATGTTCGTGAATAATAAAAAAAAATGGTTGTAAATGGTAAAGGTCAGTGGACAAAACGTTTTCCTTCTCGACTAAGATGGAATAATATTATAATATTATATTGTTGTTTGTGGAATTATAGAACTCGTAGCGCTTTGGTCAAGATATTTTTGGAAATATTGCAGAAAAGTATAATCTAGTAAACTGGCCAGAAGATCACAGGATTAAAGGTCAAGGATATTATTGCCAAAATAGATATCCTATATGGAAAATAACTTTGAAACTGCGTATTAACATCTTCTGAACCATCTCTTGATAAACATGAAAATGTTTGGGTTTTACGTGGGAGAGTTATGCATTACTAGTAGCTCGCTAGATGACATATAGGAAATCTGATCAATGATCTCACAGGAATATCACGGCATAGTTGCCTAGATGGCTTTGGTATTAAATGTTTTGTGTGTTTCCTCATCAACACAAAATGTGCGGATTTAGACTGTGTGAGGGTAACAGTTTTGGATTAGACAGATGCCAGTTAGATAGTACTTATACCTCATATCAGCTCAGTGGATATAATTGCTTTAAAAAAACACTTGTAAGTTAATTTTACAGGTGTGTTAACAGGATCGTAATCCTGAAACTCTGTAAGCTGAAGGAAAATAGAACACCAATTTGATTTCTCCTTCCGGTTTAGTATGTCAAATGTGGCCTAGGTTGGGTCCACCATTTCTAAACCTATATCTAGATGAATCTTGAACAGTTGTTTTCTGCTTTCCAGTTTGGTCATGTCAACTCTGGCCTAGTTAGGGGCCACCAATTCCAAACATTATATAGTTGAATCTTAAACAGTTCGTTTTCTGCTTTCCAGTTTGGTCATTTCAAGTGTGGCCTAGGAAAGGTCCACCAATTCCAAACGTTATATAGGTGAATCTTGAACAGTTCGTTTTCTGCTTTTCAGTTTGGTCATGTCAAGTGTGGCATTGGGGCCCAACAATTTGAAACGTTATATAGATGAATCGTATTATGGGTGTTCTTTCAAAGTGGGTGTATTGTGCAAGACAGTGGAATTGTTCTGTGACACGTACACTGTTGACACTGATACCAATACCTTAATGTTTAGAACCGGATTCCAGCAGATTCATGTCTGACAAAACAGCACACTTTAAACAGATAATTTGTATCTCACAGAAAAGAGTTAGACTTGTTTTCATTTGGGATTATTTTACTTAAACCAATTTCGAAGAGAAAAGCAAAGTGTTTGTGAGCTTGACTGTGGGACTGGCTGAACTCTCGATGGCCGCAGTACTGACATGTACAGACCTAAAATATACCAACTAGTACATGATAATCTGTCCAAGGACCTCTATTAGACTGCAGTAATCTGCTCGGCAAACTTCACAGACTCGCCTCGCAATCACAATAAACTCTCAGATTAGACAAACATTACAAGTATTCGATAGAATATTTCCAACCTTGAGCTCTATTGTCGGAGTTGAAAACAAAATGCTACTAAACATAGATTTCGACAGAGCGGGGGTCTGTCACATACTGTGTGTGTAAAATTGTACCTACATCAAAGTGAAGATTAACTGTTATGGTCTGGTGGTAGGTTTGAGTTCAGCTTAGTGTACAGACAGGTTGGTGTAGAGACATAATGAATGAAACAAAGTTGACACACTGTGAGAAATCATGATCTTGTCTCCAGTGTCTGATTCTACACAGCATCCGAGCAGGGACTTTTTTTTCAAAGTGACTAAAATGTCTGATTAGTTTCGACATGACTAACTTCATTTGTGTCGCTTTAGTAACAGGAAAGGGTCGCTGAATGCAAAAGCGTGCGGAATGCTATAGATAGGTAGGCTCTACTGCGCGAAACGGTTTGTCATAAAAAATTTAATCTGACTCCCTGTTGACTGAATCAACGTTAAGTTTTCTTGCTACAGCAAATAACATTCAGCCATCCAGCCACCCTAAGTGTAGCACAAATTATACCCTTCAAAAGCATTCCGGGAGATAATAGACTTTTAAGAGACACACTCAGTATACATCAAGTGCCTGGGGGGTAGGCAGGACTTTTCCTGTGTAACAAACACGTTGACAATGATGTACCAGCACCTCGATAGGTGTATACTTACCTATATCTCATTACGGTGCTTGGGTAATCGCTGGCTCGCATCAAAGGCACATAGGAAGCATTATGTTCCTTTCAGTCTGCCAAACAAACGGTTAAGCACTGATGGAGAAACTGTTACAAATTACATACTAATGCCCGAGTCTGTATAACATGGCTGTTTTTATGCGTCTGCTTTAATTTAATGGATCAGACATCATAAAACATGTTGAGAAAATCGCAAGCCAGGCAAAAAAAGACATTAATCCTGGAGTAAAGCATCAATGTGTATTTGTTTAGCTAACCGTGCAGTAATGCTGTAAGATTGTTTGTCAGTTACTCCTGTCATATTGTATGTTGCTCATCAATAATTTGATAAGAATAATAATTAATACAATTACTAGATAGACCAGTTTTGATTTATTTGTAGTTTATAGACAGGGACATGTTCGACTTCGCTCAGGTAAAATGTTCTTTATCTATGCCAAAAATCACCTACTTCCCAAACAAAAAGACTTAAAAGAAAAACCCAAACATATGAAAATGCATTTTCAATCACCATATTAGTTATAACATATTTACATGTATATATCCAATTAAGGTTCAAGCACATCTGTCATCTGTCATACCTGACTTGACTGTCTAGGACAGAAGTAAGTGCTAGTATGATAGAGGAAACCTCCTACTCCTATTTGATAAGTAGCAATGGAAGGGATCTTTTATATGCACTTCCCCACAGACAGGACAGTACATGTACATACCATAGCCTTTGTTAAATCAGATGTGAACTCTGGTCGGTATAAGTGGAAGTACACCTACCTATTGAACCTTGCAGTGCACTCCCATATGCCATGAATGGGATTCGAACCCAGTACCTACCAGTCTTAAGCTTGATGTGTTAACTACAGTGCTACGATCATCATATTAAAAAACATTTCATCTAAACTGCAAAGAGTTAATATAGTTGAGCTGTTTTCACTCACTTACATATTCCAAATATCAAGACCTACCCCACCACACCAGATATAAAATGGTAATTAGTGTAACTTGGTGATATTATGAGTTCGTCTGCTAATATAGACATTTATTTGAATCAACGAATGCTTCCAGATTTCTTAATCAGACAACTGCATTACTTGCTTCTCAGTTGAACATCCTCTAATTTGTCAAATTGATCACAAATGTCACCTCTGGGGAATGTTTGTATTAGTGTTGTTTTGTTGCTGAGGCTGACAGAACTGTTCAAACATGGCAACACCAGAACATACATAACCTTGATAGCTGAAGGTCAGTGTTGTAGAAAACAGCATCTCATGCTGAATTAGACGACTTGCGTCAAACAGCATACATCATTCATGAATGGAAAGGAAAATTCTTCTCCGTTTCAGACTCAATATTTAGTTAAGAGATAAAAAAAAGAAGATTATATTCCATTTCGCATCAGTTTTTATTACATTATTTTTGGCGTGATGTTTTGAACCATTTATTATAGAATAGTTCAGCTATCTTATAGTCTGATACTTAGATAAATTTTAAGAAAAATAAAAACTATTGTTAATGCATTAAATAATTTTAAAAAGCCAACGACTTACTAAAAAAAAATATTCTTTAACGTACATATAGCTGTGTTTCTGTTAGGTTCTATTGAGGGTCAAGATTGTATTTGTGAACTGAGATTGAGATAGTTTGTAGTATCGCTCCTTTTTGTTATAATAGTATACATCTTTAGCTTTTTCATCTTTCAAACCAGTTTAGACCTGGGCTAATTAATAATGCTACTTCTAGTATGAACATGGCTACTGTTTTCATAACACGGTGGGTCAGTGGAGGAGAGATTAATAACTAGAATGTGGAGGCATGTGTTGAGTAAACCCAATAGTACACACTATCATTGTTCTCAACTCATTGATAAGATAAATATCAAGTAGTCACATTAGATGTTTATTTAAGGAGTGTCCTTATAGGTTTATGGGATGATCAACAGAAGCAAACATAGTGACAATTTTTTTTAATAACTCCATGAATCCAAAGCAATAACAGACAATCATTATATAATTACATTCCTATAATATTAAACAAAAATAACACCCTATTTATATTGTATTTAGAACTAATTTCTGGGACCATAGACAATAATGTGGTGATAAGTAACAGATTTTTCTTGTTTTAAGAAATCAGAAAATATAAATAATTGTAATGTCAATAAAGAGACATATTTACTGTATATAATTAAGTTAATATATTTTTGGTCAAATAAAAGTCAAACTGAGCCGAAATGTCTGCAAAGCTGTAATTTTATTTCATTTAAAACAAAACATTTGAGAGTTTTTTAATGTAGCGGTATATTTCCCAACCAACCTACATTTGTAGTGTGGTAGATTTCTAGATCCTTGTATAACTGACTGTTATTCACAGCTGTTCCAATGGATTATAGAGACGATGTATTA
>JAULBR010017626.1:13927-24195 GCA_032355825.1 Melanodrymia aurantiaca
TGTGGTAGATTTCTAGATCCTTGTATAACTGACTGTTATTCACAGCTGTTCCAATGGATTATAGAGACGATGTATTAGTATTTGGAACACCCAGATACAGAACTTTAATTTGTTTCTACTTGAGACCCTAATCCATTTAAACCATCTACGGAATGGCAATACATTTATTGTATAGAATTTCTATAGTGGAATATGTTTGTAATTATGTTTGGGTGCCAGCACAACCAATCTCTATACGAGTGGCTATTGTTGTACTGCACAGTTCAAATAAGATATAAACATTGAACTCTTGCTATTTGGCCAATGTCAACTTGTATTCTTTTCACCAAGATGCAGGTATATATCCAGTGACTTAACAGGAGGGGTTTCGTGTGTGCCCAACTTCTCACAAACTTCCCTACTCTAAAACTGTATTGTTTATGCAGAATGACATAATATTGTTTAATTCTCTTGTAAAATGAACTTTGCAGACTTGAAATGACCTACTGTTCTTGCCCAACAAGTTTTGACAAGTGATGGACGCATCTGTCTATCCCTAGAGGTAGACAGACAACACACTGAATTACATGATTTATTTCACAGAATCAGGCACAGCATGTTATTTGTATTAACTAATCAGCTGTGGGCAACTCACTCTTGGATACTGTCATTTCTGGTCGGATTCGTTATTTCAACAGTGTGCCTCAATGAGTATTGAAAATAAATATATTTTAGTTGGCAAGATAAATTTTCACTCCGTTCTTGTTTCCCATCTCACCCGGGAGCGAGCCATAGCTCAGTGCAAGAGTGGCAGCCTGAATAGGTCGACGACGGATTGATCTTCCACAGAGTGTGCTATCCTGTATGTGGGAAAGTGCACATAAAAGATCCCTTGCTGTTATTCGAAGAAGAGTTGCCTATGTGGCGGCAGTGGGTTTCCTCTGTGTCGGAAGCGGGTTTCCTCTGTGTCAATATAACATATTTAACCTCCAATAACAGCTGATTAATAATCAATGTGTTTTAGTGGTGTCATTAAACATAACTTTATCTTTTATCTTGTTTCCCTAGCATAGGCAAAATCTAATGTGTGCCTGTATTGTCCCAGCAACAACATTCATTTCAGTTGTTAGACCCTCTCTCTGATGTGTAATACGTTTCAGGATGTCTCCCACCCTGGTCTTTTTCTCCTACCCATGTAAGCCCCTCCTCAGAAACTTTTGGCTATGATCCTTACAATGATCAGAGGCAATGAATGGCGATAAGCCAAGTTGGACTTATTGTATAGAGCTATATTTTGACAACAAATTGAAATTACATTTCGCAGTTGAGATCTATTTTGACAACAAAACTATCACTACAGAGAATAAAAGATGTTGTAATAATAATGAAAATTCCACGCCCGACAAATTCTGTCATAGCATGCACCGCCAGGATTATAGCCAATACAAACATTCTGCTATAGGTGTCTGGAGTTGGAATTAGCGGACAATTTGAGGGTGATCTGAACCACGTATTACCTGGCAGCATTACCTGGCATTACCTGGCAGAATTACCTGGCATTACCTGGCCACAGGTGCATGTTGGCGTTCTCCCTTTCTGCCCTCTGATGGACGGAATGCCTTGTACCATTAAGCAGATTAAGTGTTATCTGCTTGTTCTGCTTGTTCCTCATGAAGCCGCCAGGTATCCCCTTGCTCGTGGGCAGATTAAATTGCACTACAAGATAATGTGATCTGATGTAGATTGTGATGAACACAGCCTGTGTGTATCAGTCTGACTTGCATTGCTCTCTCTTTACTCGGTGTGACAGCTGTACAGATCACCATAACTCAGTCTATGGAAACGATCTGGCACACCCAGTCTAGAAAGGCTAACCGAGGGATTTATAGACAGTGGACTTTATATACAGTTTGTGTTTGTGTACAGGCATGGATTTGTATATACAGTAAAAATGTTAACCACTGAACTGACAGACAGGGGTCTTTATATGCAGGTCGCCTTTATATATAAGTTGACAGACATGAATTTATGTATACAGTTAAATCTGTATATAAGGTAACTGAGGGTTTTACAGATGAGGGTCTTTACTTTCAGGTTGACAAACAAGAATTTATATATACAGTAAACAAATGTTAACCAGTGAACTGACAGAAAAGGATCTTTATATGCAGGTGGCCTTTGTATACAAGTTAATACACTTGGATATGTACAACCTGTCTAAAAAGACCACATAAAGACATATAGAAAGTGATCTCTATGTATTATATATAGGTGGTCATTATAGTCGATTCATCTGTATGTGAACATGTTTGCATTTATTTGGCGATTTATATTATGGCCTCATTTAGCCTTTTAATTAACTTTCCAATCAGTGCACTATGACTGGTATGTGCTATCCCATCTGTGGCACTATGGTGGGCTTCTTCTGCAGATAATGTGACATGTGTCATAATTATGTACACGTAATTACCACTGATTACAAACATGTGCTGTAGTGTCTGACACAAATATTCTTTTTTATTTAAGTTTGTTTCTTCTTTAAACTCTAGTTTTAGTAAAGATAAATCACTGTTTTCAAATTTTCTGACAGTTTTAACACATCTTGAGGTATAGCATATACCACCCCATCGCACCCCTACCCTCCTCCACTCCCCACATCAAAGATCGGGACTCAATGCCAAGGTTGTTCCCAAGGTGTGATGGGTGAAACATGTGAGCCAAGAGCAGCAGCAAGATCTACATGTATTACATTAGAGCATGTGGCAATTAAACTAAATCATTTACATAATTTAAGTATCTCATTTTCAACGCATTAATGTGTCCTCTACATGTAGCTAATGAAATTATTGCATTTTCAAAACATATTATTGTTTTTCACTAGGGTATTAAACACTAAATCTAATTGAACACGGTAGTGATGAAAGGACAGATTTGTCTTCAAATCCCATGGTATTTTATTGCTTGTTTTATTCGATCATAATACATGTATTAGATGTGTGCTTAATATTCATAGTTCAGTGGTAGAGCATCCGTCTCAGGTGTGAGAGGTTGTGAGGTCGATCCCACTTTTTAATTGTTCAGGTGGTCGCATTAAAACAGTGGGTTATTTTAATGACATGACTAGAGCTATTGAATGTCAAACATATTGTAATTATGATCTTCAGAGGAAACTAAATTTCACACATTGGCAAAAAGTTATCTGTTATTGACACAGTTCACATAGACAGGACAGCACATACCACCAACCAGTTTGGTTGTGTCTAATAGTGGTCACGTGTAATTGTCTACAACTGACTGATCAAATATAAGCAGGGAATCTGAACAAGAGGAATGTTTCAGGATGTACATGACACGGATACCATACAAGAAACATATTTATCATTGGCTTGTGAATGGTAAATATTATATAATCCAGATAAGATTTCCTGTCCATACAAGTCTATTCAGAACTTGCACAGTATGTTGAATGTTGAGTGGGGGTAGTAAGACTGACTTTACAAAGGTACCTCGGTAAAGTGTGCCAGTCATTGAGAAGTGACCTAAAGGGTAAAGATAAAGTTTGTTTGTTTAATGAAACTTCTGGAACACATTGATTATTAATCAGCGGTTATTGGATGTCAAACACACGGTCACAGAGGAAACCTGCTGCTGCCACATAAGCTACTCTTTGAATAACAGTAAGGAATCTCTTATGTGTGCTTTTCCACAGTCTGGATATCACACACCATAGCCTATGATAGACCAGTCGTGGATTACTGGTTGTCACCTAAAGGGAGTCAAACACACTATCAAATAATTAAGGGGTTAGGAAGTATGTACATGTCTCCTCTGACACTGAGTACTGAGGTGACATCATTACTTAGCAGTGTGGATATATTTATATTTATCTATATCCGATGTAATCATGTTTATGGCTTTTACATAGCTAACCACGCCTATAATATCATGCACATTTTTTAAAGATTTGACATCCATACCATTGGATTTGGATCTACATATATATTCCACTTTGAAATATAAATGTGAAAAACGCCAGTTTTCTTCCATAAATCTTCAAGTGAATAATTTGATAGCCATCTATAACAGCCAGAAAGATTTTAGTGACATGTCTAGCATACATTGGCTTAATCCATTCAGATTTGGGATTAGGAAAAGCTTACCCAAGAAACATGTGAATAAGCAGGGAGACTGGAATACTGATTTGTTTGTCCCAACAACCTTGAACAAAGTTTAGCCAGCATGGACACAATGCTTTGATCCACTTGCTAGTTATTTTACTGTACTCACTCACTCCGGTGGTTATTGTTACGGTGGTCTTTACCACAGTGTAGATGGCTTTTGCCAAATCATGTACACTTTTAAATCAAAGGGAGCAAACTCCTATATTTCTAAAGTGTATTCAGTGCAGTTGATGTAGTTTTAAATAAGAGATAAATTATGGAATTTTGTGCTGTGTTTTAATATACATGTGTATTGATTCACTTATTAGACAGCAGATAACAAATATGTCATAAAATTTTATATTCATTGATAAATAGCAGAATTAAACTTAAATAATGATGTTTCCTTTCTATCTAAAAGGCTACAATTGTTTTTGGAGTCTTTCACTTAATTACACGAATAATACTCCTTTCTGTTCAAATGGATAATCAAAGCAACTGTTTAATAGTATATACTTTTCATGCACCAGGTTCTCTGCGGTGTAATGGTTAGACTACTGGGCTCAAAACTGATAGGTACTGGGTTCGAATCCCACTCTAGGCGATGGGATTTTAAATCCCAATACAATATTTTAAATCAGAGTACCAGCTACAACCCTGGTATGTGCATCACAATTCTCAGGACTTAATTGACCAGTGTTAACAAAAAGGATGGTATGTACTGCCCTATCTGTGGGAGAGTGTATATAAAAGATCCCTTGCTGTTTAGTAATTAGCAGTGGTTTTTGTTTCTTATACTAACACTGACATCTGTCCTGGACAGGCAGTCGAGGCATCTGGACTGCATGACCATGACAGACATGCTTGAACCTTAATTGGATATAAGCACGTAAATAAATTATAACTAACTAACTAAAGATTTTCCTGAAAAATACAACCATTTTAGGAAAATTGGCTAAAAGAAAATCTTGTCTAGAGAGTAATGCCCTGTGTATTTTGTCTGATGTGTTTGTTTGCATTGTAAACCAAGAGTACTTAGTATCATTTGAAATCTGATTAATTAGTATTATCTGAAATTGAAGGGTATGCAACAAAGCCTGATTTTGTGCAAATTGTATGAAGCGGGTGAACTGAGCTTGTATTCCCATTACACTGGTAACTGGAGGTGGCACTTAAACTCTTTATGCATGTACCTAATTGTAGGATTGACAAGCGGAGAATGTCTCTGCCTCTCTACTCCAGTCATCTCTTCTATACAGGTTTCATGTGGCAATTTGCAACAGATCGCGTTTGCATTCCACCATAATGGGTTAATCTTTGCAGACAATCGTCTGTAACTGCAACTTAGCCAGCAAGAACGTGGTTGTTAGTCTTTATTAAATCTGCAGTCCTCTCGCACAAATCAATAGAAAATTGCCTTATATTGCCGGCTTTTCTGCAATTTATTCTGGACGGAGCTAGACGCATATGGTCATCAAATAAAAAAGTCCAAATATATATATATTATTAACAAATGTAGCATTGTTAATCTCTATTAAAGCATCAACTATCTAATTGATTCCTTGAAAAATAACACCAAACTTTCAGATAGTTTTTATTATTCTATCGTTTTCAAAATGCTGACATGAAGATGATCTACATTAACAGAGTTCAAAGGTCAGTCTTTTTTTCCTTTTGAAGCCTAAATGTTCCAATAGTAGGTTAAATATTTTTTACCTTTAAAATATATTTGTATTTTATATTAAAAGAAAATTGTCGATGTTAAGCATATTTTAGCATATTTTACTTATAAATATATAGATGTAGTAGGTCATGGATTGTCAGCAGGGTGTCATACCACTAATTTCTAAACCAAATTTCATTAGACTAAAAAAGAATTGTTTTAATCAGGGGGTCTTGACCTCTATGCTACCCCATGATCGGCTCATGAAATACATTAAAAAATCAAATAATTATGATCCTTGCTAAACAAAACTATTAATCTGTTCATGGCTGTAGTTAGGACACAAACATTATATGATGAGATAAAATTATCTTGTACAATTATAGTTTTAAAAACTGTAATTTGATCAAAACCTTTTTTTCTGATTAATATATTAATGTCAAAATGCATTTGTATTTACTGGTGCAGTTAATTACTAGGCACAATGATCAACAATCATGAACAAACATGTACTAATCTATCTATTGGTGACAGTGGCTGCATTCTGACATGTTGCCATGGTATGTGGCTAGTTACAGATGTCTAAATTCTAACACTATTGTCTCAACAAATAGTTCTCGATGATCTTGGCTATTCGACAAAGCTCTTGTTGAATGAGCCATATTGATTTGCTGGTGTTATTTCAATTTGACTATTAGCGGCTATTTCTGCAGGTAATACATGTACTGTTGTGGGTGGCATGTTGACAGGAACCGATCTGTGGATTCCTGGCAGTCGTGCATATAATTATATTAGCATTGGAGCAGGATCTATCTCAGTACTAGAGTGTCTGCCTGAGGTGTATGCGGTCAAAGGATCTATCCTTCTCAGCAGATCCATTTGTTATTTCCTCCCGTGTTCAAACTAGTGATCCATGGTACAAAGATTGTCATTTTATGTATTAACTTGTCTGTGCAAGATGAAAAAGATAAAGTTTGTTTGTTTAAAGACACCACTTGATTATTAATTAGCAGTTATAGGATGTCAAACGCACAGTTATGTCGACACTTGGTCACAGAGGAAACCCACTGCAACCACATGATATAATCTTCTTCAAGTAAAATGTGTCTGTATTCGATACATATCGGATTCCGATATTTGGCGATACATAATAAAATATCACTTTGCTGTTAATGGTAAACATGTGGCTGCTAAGCAGTGATCTTCTTGTTAGTCTATGTGTTCATTAATAATCCAATGTACTTTACTTAATGTCCTTAAGTAAACTTTATCTTTATCTTTCATATGTCATATTTGGTGATATATACCCTTAATTCAGTGTCTCATTTCTGTTACTACGACAGAAAATGATGGTCAAGATGAAGTAAAATACAATGAAAACTGTGAGAAAAAACTAACCCACCCACACACATGCAATATGTCAGCAATGTGCCAGTAAGCAAATAATTGTTATAGAAAGCATAATGTGCACATCAGCAAAACTGAGCACGCTACAGTCATGTGGAAACAGTGTGGAGGTTGACATTTTCCATTGGAGATTCTTCACAATAAACAGATTCCTCCAATAATTTAATCTTGTGGATCAACAAACAGCTGTTGAAGTTCTTATAATGTTTCTACCTCTTTGTTGACTTCAGAGGGAGAGTGTCGTGTAAGCAAGCTGCTCGCTTGATGGATAATTGTGACCAAGTCATGCCAGGTCTTTTAGTAACATTAGTTGTAGACCATTAAACAACATGCAGCCCCCTTTGAGTTGCGAGCTGCAGACAGACACCCAGCTGTCCATGTAAACTCTGTACCTCTTGTCACTGACCCACAAAAGAGAGACATTGCAGCACTTACAAACACCCAGCCAGGCGCTGCTATGCAGTCGCTGAGTCAGCAGATTGAAGTTTCTCAAATGATGGGTGTGTGCAGTGTAGGTAATAGTATCCAGACACTGCAGAACCAAGCTGGAGAAGCTGTGTGGTGGGAAGGGGTGGTCTAACCATGCACTGCAGAACCAGGATAGAGAAGTTGGGTTTAGGTGGGTGGTGGTGGTGGAGGGGTGTGTGGAGGTTTAGCCAGCTCTGGAGAGACAGTGTGGGGAAGGTCTAGCCAGGCACTGCAAAATCAGGGTAGAGAAGCTGGGTTTTTTGGGGGGTGGGGTTGGGTTGTGGAGGTCTAGCCATGCACTGTTGGGACGGTCTAGCCAGGCACTGTAGAATCAGGGTAGAGAAGCTGTATGTTGGGGTGGGGTGTGTTGTGGATGTCTAGCCAGGCACTGAAGAATCAGGGTAGGGAGACAGTGTGGGGAAGGTCTTGCCTGAAAGAATATGTAGCGCTCTGCTGTTTATTTCTACCTGGGAACCTTTCCAACCACCCACTCTTCCATCTGCCAATCCAACCATGTGCCAGACATTTGATCCATCTATATCCTGTAGTCTCTTCATGTCTTTTCAATATACATGTGTGATAAATAAGATATGGTTTATTCAAAGCAATACTTCTCACTGGAAACAGATTGCAAACAATTAATACACAACCTGAAACATATGACTGTAACACGAATATAACACGTGTAACCAAACTAATCACTGGTTATCACTGCTTTCAAAAACAAGCTCAAGTTTGTTTCATGACACCGCTGCTGGAACACATTGGTTATTAAAAGCAGTTATTGGATGCCAAATGCATGACTATATCGAACTTGGTAAAAGAGGAAAACAGCTGCTGCCACATAGGCTACTCTTATTGAATAACAGCAAGCAAGGAATCTTTTATGTGCACTTCCCATCAACACATCTTTAATTGACCAGTCGTGGAAAATGGGTCCACTAAGGAGGATCGATCCGTCGACCTATCGAACCTCAGGCAGATGGTTTTGTGCTGATCTATGCCCTCTCCTCACTACTTTAATTCCTAATCAATTCATATTAAGATTCATATGACATAATTAATAAACAGTCTTATTATACTGAGTTAACAATTTGCTTTGAACACATCTTTAGCAGTGTCCTGGTTTTTCATAATTGTTTGATGTGTGTCGCTTTTTGTAAGGTTACAGAATGTGGGTGTTTGTTACGCCAGTTGAACGTGTGAGTGAAGAGTTTTAGTGTGATGTGGGGACTGACTACATTCCTGCAGTTCAAGGTGCCATAGAGTGCAGGAAATCTGCTAACTTAGATATTTACAGGAAATTGAGAAAAAGTCTGTTTAATGAGCCACACGGGGTCAGAGCTGGCTCCACTGGATTTTTGCAGGTGATGTTTTCTGTATCTAATGAAAACATGGGACACTTTAGTAAAAATTAACCAACCTTCCTGCAGGCTATAATATGCCAATGGGTTGGTTCTTGGTTGTCATGAAACAAGCAAGAACAGTGCCCAAGACCATTCTCTGAGATGCAACTGCAGTAGTTTATGATACTTAGGAATAATATTAAGTTTGCATGTTTAATTTCACTTTTTTTTTTTAGGCCTATATAAAAAGTTGTTTGGTTCTGGCTACCCGTCACTACTTAGATTTTTGATACTGATCCTAATAAAAATTTTTTTTACAATTTTTGCTTGAAAGTGGGAACAAAAGTTTAAAAAAATAATGTTTTGTTTGTATCTTTCTACATTACTTTTTTTATTGCATGGAACTGTAATCAAACACTTATTTTTGTATGGCCTAAATGTTAATTATTCCCAGTGTGAAGTGATTAGGTACAATGAAATCTTTAATAGTGTGTCTTATCTACAGTCTGTTTATTACAGCTTTATAATGTTATGATGTCTAGACTTATTCAACTTTTAAACTCGGGTTTCATTTGTTTATTTTGGTTTAACTGTAGATTTGAAATGAAATACTACATATTGTTTACGGTTCAAAATGTAGTGAAAGTTTATTTCTGGAAGTTTTATCAATATCTAGATCCCCTTTCCTTTATTAATTTTGAATTTAATTGCGTGTTTTAAATGTAATTTGTCAGTGTTGTCAGGTTTATTAATGGCTGAACTCTTTAACTTAATATTTTGTTGAAGAAGTTCCAGACATTGTAATATAATCATGATTTGACCTTCACACTATAAGCACCTTTCTAGCATGGTTCATTTTGTATGCCAAAAAATTGCTGACGTTCGTTTGTTCGTTCGTTCCACCCAGACAAGATTAACACGTCTGTGCGTCGATAAGAGGGTCATACCGTTTCATTTAACTTCCTGTGTTGGGTACACACCTCTCATTTATGGCCTAATTCAGCTGTTTGCTTTATGGGTTTAATTTTGTCTTTCTCTTGTTAGTTGCTAAAGCTAATGTTACCAATTTAAATAATTATATCCTCTCGATATGTGTGCGTTTTACATTCTACCCTGACTGTCATATCACTGCAATAATTGTCTTTTGTTGGTCGTGTGTGGAGAATGTGATAGGGAGATGTCGTGTTTATGCCGTTGTTGACCGTCACATAGCTGTTTGTCCATCTGAACATTGTCGTCAACATC
>JAULBR010017627.1:0-15818 GCA_032355825.1 Melanodrymia aurantiaca
CATACATACATACATAGATTAACGCAGAGGTGTAAATGTTTTCATAATAGTATTCAGTAATTTACAAGTATTATTTAATAATTTAGTGTTCGTGCTACAAAATAGATCGTGATATTTTCTAACATTTGGTTTGGTATAATAATATTTTGGAATGTATTTTGCAATGTCTTAATGGAACGGAGTCCACCCCTTACTGGAGAACAAAGGCTGTGGTATGTAGTGCTCTATCTGTGGGAGTGTATAAAAGAGGCCTTACTATTTCTTTCATACTAATTTCTGTCATGGACAGGTGGTTGGGGCAGCGGAACTACGTTTCTAGGACAGACGTATTTGAACCTTAATATAATATAAGCAAGAATAAGATATCTCTGTTGTTTATTAGTTTTGCAGTTCTAGTAAGTTGGGCGTGGGGAGTGATGGTAGTTTACGTCCCAGGTGAAATCATAAAGTACAGCATATACATCATGTGTCGTGGATTATTTAATAATATAATGTGACATATTTGAAAATCCATTATTATACCTGGGGGATTAATTCTGTTCATCTTTGACGAGGCAGCGAGTTAATTAAACTAAATCACGCTGTGTCCGACAGAGGTCAATACATTTCGTTTTTATTCCTGCTTTGATCATGAATGTGTGGAAACAAAATGTGATGTGTTGTGGCATTAATTTGACATGCAATGGCGTGCACTTTCCTAATATAACAGCCCTGTACGCTCTTGTTTGTAGTTTTGCACATACATCATTTATAAAGCAGTTCTGTACAGTGATTGCTATTGTTCATTTGTATAGCATTATTGTATTTATCATATATTGACACCCAATAGGCGATGTCTTTTTTCGTGCTGGAATATCGTTAAACATTCATTATTTATTCATTCATTCATTCAAAATGGTCAAATTTGTTGACAAAGATGGTGAAATATAAAGATAAACAAAAAAAGTATATATCTATTCAAGAATGGGTTCGAAGAGATTTGAACATATTCGATATAGAGGATATTACATTCGTGTCCATGCCAGACGATATTTACGACACGAGTGCCTAAATTATCATATTTCCCGAGCGAAATGCAGTAATAGTCTGTTTATTACCGTAGACTTGTCCTGCTAAATAAGTACTTGTTTACAAACCAACGTTTCATTGCCGACGGTGAAAGGCTATCGCCAGGTTGGCAGCTAATAACGTCATTGAAAAATCAAATCATGCGCCAACCAGAACGAAATGTACTCTTATGACAGCCAATCAGAAAAATCTGTACGCTTATGACAGCCAATCGTTAAATAAATGCCAAGAGGACTAACGAAAAATATGAACCTTGTTATGCTGAACCTCGTAGGTAATAAATGACAAACCAAATTTAAATAGAAATAAAAGGCTTGAACATATTTGCAAACAATGTGCACAACCTACTGTATCTAAATAGGCCCTGCTGTATACTAATGCTTAAAAACTGCTTGAAGACGTAAAATATGTAGAATTAATTACTTTTAAAATAGTTATTCTCAATCATACTACATGTAGTTGTGTCGTATGTGTGTCTCTACAATTTGATTCGTACTTTGTATTTGAAAACATTTTAACTACCAAGAAGCTAATTGTCACACAAGTTTGAAATCGCAATTCCTAGTTAGATATCCATTGTGATTATTAGAGAGAAAAGGGTTAATCAGTCGTGATGTGTCGATTGCGGGCGATTAACTGCGGTATCAAAGCGGAAGTATTTTTATGCAAGGACATTTTCTGCGAAGATAAAATAATGCTACATCCTAAATATATAATTGTATTGGACACAGTTTTGCGTCAGTTTGAGAACCAAACGACCGAACGTGCCACTGCAAGTGTGTGTCTGTCAGACAATTAATTAATAATCAATGAATGATATCATTCTAGTAGTATTTCTATTGAAGGTCCGCACCAAACCGAGTAATATGACAAGAAAAGTAATATAGCTGTCTATAACGTGTATTGATGACTAGAACCGGTGGCGGGTCACGAGTTACAGAGTCTCTCCAACTGACATACGTGGTCTCTTCTGTACACAAAATACAACTCACTATGTACATTTAGGTCTCAACTATGGTCGAACATTTTAGTGAAGAGATGGCCTAGTGCATATGTTTTCAGTGTTGAATATTACAGCGACTTCCATTTCGCATCTAAAAAAAAATCAAAAATACAACATGAATTTAATTTGCACACGTGGTCTACACAAAATAACGAAGATTTGTTTTCTATTCGCACTATGAGATATGTTATATGACGTTTTGTCATACATGGTAATCTATAGCACATAATGTGATATACATGTACAACTCGGGTACACTGGAAAGTGAAACGAGAAAATGTCCAAGGGATATTGGAGCGATTATAGAATCTGTCTGCCACTATTCTAACCATAAACACCACTAACCCTAAACCTAATGTCTGCCACTATTCTAACCCTAAAGATCCCTAACCGTAAACCTAATGTCTGCCACTATTCTAACCATAAACCTAACCCCATCCCTAAACCTAACCCTCCCTAACTTTAAACATTACCCAAAATGCTAAGCATAACACTATAGTAGGTGGCTAACAGATTCTACAATCGTAGCGGGATCATTTTCACAGGCAGATCGATCCTTTGACCCTTTGCCATATATTCACAGAAGCCCGTTTCTGAGATAAACGTAAAATGTTTACATAAGTTGGTAATTAATTCATTATTCAAACAACGTATTTTCAAGTCAAGTGTGTGCTTTTGCAAACATTTAAAATCCTCAGAATGTCATGTGTCATGTCTACGATGTGTAAAGTATCGACTGATTAGATACTTGAGTTGAAAATCTGACGATAAAACAGCAGATATTTGCTATCATCCTGAAGTCAAAGGGTAAACAGTAAGACAAAGTGGGGAAGTCTGGCTTGCGGTGAAGGTAGCTATAGAGATTCCAGTCTCCAGAGTGTCGTTAAGATAAGCCGGACAATAATAACATGCCGAGGATATTCATCATCTTCTCTAGACACAGTTCAACACTTTAAATATGTTCCCTTTGCACACGTATGTAAAATTCTGCATTCAAGTATTCCCATCGTCACTTTGAAGACATACCCACTTAGTGGGTAATTCGCATATAGTGTCTACTTAACTACCATTTCTACTCAGCACGTACACATGTTTATACACCGGTCTCCGTGGTTCAATCACAGGCCTCAAGTTTGGTAGGTACTGGGTTCGAATCCCGTGAGGCAATGACAATTACACACTATATATATGGATTCGCCGAAATGTCTACTACCCCAAGAAAGTCAGATAATTCATTCTATTAAAGGGGATCAGTCATCATTTTGGCACGAAGAGCACGATCTCGTGACGATGTTGTGAAGCGAGTTGTACGCAACTAAACTTTATATTAGCAGAAAGAGGAAACACTCGACTTGGTTTTCTAGATAACTGAATACGTTATTATATGATGATTCTAAACATAAACAGAAATGTCAAACTGTCATTATATTGCGTAAAATTACTTTCACGCCGTACGATTAACCTTACCAAAACACGGATACGCGAAGTTCGAACAGTTCCTAACGTCTGCAGACGAAACAGAGTGGAAACGTGAGGACACAAACTCGGTGATCGAACCCCTTTAAGAAAAATATCTCTGTTCACGTCAAAGTGATATACGGACCACTATTGGTGTTAACACCTGCATGTAATGCGATTGGCTGATTTGACATATTTTGTCTGGATATCTGCTTCGTTCAACATTTTCTGTCTAGAATATAGACACTAGCCTAAGGTCTCACAACACAGAAGCAATTCTGATGTTGGAATTCCTGTTAATTTGTCCAATATCAAGTTTCAGTTACTGATAACACCGGTTGTCGTTGGCAATATTAATAATGTGATATTCCAATTCCAGTTAGTTTTAGGCCACAATTTGCATTTACTTCTTGGTTTGTTGCTAAAGGACTCGAACTCACAGCAGTATAAACATAATATTATGGTCTTGTGTTAGCGGAAATAGAACTCACAGCAGTATGAACATAATAATTATGAACATAATAATTATGAACATAATAATTATGAACATAATAATTATGAACATAATAATTATGGTCTCGTGTTAGCGGAAATATCTCATTACTTACAACTCTATCACAAGACACAAATCTGATGTACACCCAGGTTTTAGAAATACAAACATGTTGGACAGTAATGTGAAAGAAGTCTTCTTCACTTACTAGGACAGATCACGTAAATCAGAGAGGTTGACAACGATAACGAAATGTGAACGACAAACGGATACGGACGCACGCTGCCCTTGGTACGCAATCCAAGAGGCTTAGTTAGAACTTCTGCTTCATTTGTATAGAGAAACAAATCGGCTGACAATTAGTACTCATCGGATGTCCACCAGTTCACGTAATGTATGCCCCTTGACGCGGATATAAACAAGCAGAACATAGATAAAAACGTGTGCCAACGACACGAATGGGAGATACCTTTTAAAGGCTCCCTCTCTCCCGAGTTGTAAGACGGATAACACAGTATGTTAATGCGTATCTAATGCTATGTGTCTGGGTAATAGAGCATTTCAAATCCTTAAAATTAACATTTACTTAAATCGTATTGCTTACAATAACAATACATGGATATCTATATCCTATGTATTTCTAGTCATCCAAATGGTTAAAGTAGCTCAATGTGCACTTTTGTCTAAACACTACTGCAGACGCATTGAATATACCTATTTTGATATTTGTAGTAATACAATGTATGTAAATGTTAATAACTTTAATAAATAGAAATGCTCTAATAGCTAGCCAGACTTATGCTACAACTACTATTAGACGTACATGTACGATGGCATCTGTCTTAAAACTCTGGTTTGATTCTTTAAGAAATGTCAGCTATCATAATTATTTGCAGTTTTTTTACAACGATATTGGACTATGAAAACTGCTCTAATTTAAAGTTAAGATATTGATTGTAGTATGAATGATGTTGAAGTAAATCAAATCTTCAACAGAGGAGTTATTTCCGGACACTTCCGGTTGGAACGTGTGTAGGTTATGTATGAAGCGGGTTTAGATTGAAAAGAGATTGTACTGATTATCGATTATGAATTGTGCAGAATGGCTACATGTGTTCGCTATTACAGACACAAGGGTCTACCCTCCAAGATGTGTACTCTAGCGCAATTCAGTGAGGCAATGGCAATTCAAACCGCTATTTTTCTACGAAAACCTCTTAGCTCAGGAAAGGCAGACAGTACTTGGCGTTACTGGTGCTTACAGTACAAAAGACAAAGTGTTTGTCGTGTAATAGTATGTCAGTAGGACATCATCGCCTGTTCTTACACACGAATTGGAGAAAGCATGCTTCAACCAAACAGTGATCACTTATGTTTATAAATGACGTTAGTAGAAAAGATCCTCAGTATAACACACATAACAAACACAATACATTCAATTCCATGTACACGTATTTCAGATAGTTCCAGCATCTTTGTGAAATTAAAATAACAACAATTACGAAAATAAGAAGAATGGGTTTGAAAAGAGCATGTTACGTGGTTTGAATCTAAGTATAATAACTGCTTTTATATACCTATACACAATACAACTGTTCGAACAAGTCAGCATCAGGTTCGTGCGATAGATAGTGGTATGAAATATATAACATAATTCCATGTAATACCACTAGCATAATTAATGGTGCCGAATTATCGCAATGTATATCATGTTCATTTAATATATGCCATTTTGACGAAACGAGATGTCTGCTTCAGACAATGGTTATAGCATAATCGTTCTTGGACTCGTAAAAATATGGTCTAAACGTTTGATATCTACACATATAAAGGGCATTTCATGATATGGCGAATTACTGACACAGAGGATGACTGATGAAATACCCTAGTTTAACCTAATACACATATATTAGCTAAACCTCTCTACACGTATGACTAGTACCACTCGTTGGACACGATACACTCATATTTTGCAAATATTTGTTATCATTACTGCTTTATGCAGTGATTATTAACTAATGTCATCTTGACATTTCAGAATAGTTCTTTGCCACTACCGGTACCTTTATCTGAGATACGCTTTGATCTACATTACTCACTTTTACGTTGTTGTAAGAAGACCGTTATAACAATAATTATTATTAAAGAGGCGATTGCTAAAATAAACAACACAAACTAAAACGTAGATGGAAAAAAATTTGGCCACAGCTTATTAACAACTACAATCTGTGGTTGACCACACAATGCAGACGACAACACTGTCGGACAACCGAACTGGTACCAATGTCCAACTAGCCAATATAGCGCTACCAGGTATGTCAACCCAGTATGTCCAGTAGCAAAACGTTTGCCCGTGTAAAGCTGAGGGACATTCCCGTAGTAAGTCATGCTACCACGGTAGTCAGCCCAGTAGCAAACACCCCGTCATGCCATTGAATAAGTTTGCCAATGGAGAAGCAAAAGCAGAACTGTTACCTACCATAAAGTACAAATACGACCAACTAGATCTACATGGCCAACTGATCTTGTCTGGACATGCTCACAGTGTCACACAGTATAACACATATTGCTGATACATAAAACCATTTAATAAATATCTAGTTTAATCTGGAGGAAACATCTGAATGTTATTTTGTATTGGCATGATAGAAGAAGTGTAACAGAGGTTGGAATAGAACTAATAAAGTGACGCCCGAATTCCTTCATAACGAGACATTTGCGACCAAAATACGGTTGATACGTGCAACCAGGTGTTCACGAAGAGTTTGTTTATCCTCACTGTATCTTGTCTTCAGATCGCGTTTCCGCCAACGTTCTTTTCTAACAATCAGTTGACATACAATACTATTAGTAATTGACTACATGTTTACAAGATATTAATAGATCTATCCCAACAGACAATAGAATTGGAACCGTGTTTACAATTTGTTGATCTTGCTCTCGTTTCAGCTGTGTCGGTGGGTGTGAGTTGCTTCACCCTGGTGGCAATCTCCATGGAGAGATACTACGCCATCTGTCAGCCGCTCCACTCCCGTGCCTGGCAGACCCTCTCTCACTCGTACCGCTCCATCGGGGTGTGCTGGCTCCTCGCCTTCATCTCCATGACGCCCGTGGCCATCTTCCAGAAGTACCGAGCCTTGCCGAGTGGCTCTCACTCGTGTCGTGAGCGCTGGCCGAACCATCACTTCATGAAGGCCTACACCGTCTTCCTTGACTTCGCCCTCCTCATCATCCCCGTCCTATTCATGTCGGTCGCCTACGGCCGCGTTATTCATACACTGGCAACCGACGTCAGAGATACGTCATGCAGTTTACCTCTGCAGGAAAACGGTGAGTGGTTTCAATCTTGCAGTAACACCTGTTACAGTACTATGCATGGCATGTTGACGCTCATCTTTCGCGAACACCTGGTATCGTCACTAATTTGGCTGCGATTCGTTAGTACATTCCATCTCGACTTTGTTCTTTCCACTTTGCCTTGTGCAGAGATAATCATTTGGCCATGTCATTATTTTGTCGTTTAGATTATGTCATTGAGTCTTTAATTACTTTCAATGCCACCAATACAAGGAAATTATGAAGATATACACTGGCATTGTTACCTAAGCCGTGGACAAATTAGTTCTAATTGAATGGACATTAGAAACTTATGAAGCACGCCGTAGATCTGACATAAAGGTAAAATTGCAGGACAAAAGCACTAAAAATAATATTACCTGTAACTTCAAAAACATATTGATGTTTTGCCCTAAGTTACAAGCTTATCAGCTCAAATTAAATTAAACTTGCGGAGTGCTTACAGTAAGATTACTTCTAATTATGTGTTTATATGACATTGCAAACAAAGTAATATTACGCATTACACTTACAGTACGTCAAATAAAAAAACATTAAATGAAGGACACATAAAAACTTCGTTTCGTTCCAGATTCTTCTTGAAATTTTCAATTAACTAAAAAAACTAATCCATTGGCAGGCCATTTCTTCTTGTCGGCGATTTAATGAAACTTCTGATAGCATAAAAAACGATCTAATCTTCTCTGTGCGCGTATTTTTATTACAGGTAATACGAATAATGAAGATAAATCCTTTTCATTAACCATGTAACATTAACTTTATTTTTTTGGGTCCTATTTGCATTCGTGTCTGTTTACTTGGTGGTCGCATTTGAACCATCGCATCGTAATGAAAATGGCTTGCGTTGTGTAACATACGCAATGGTGTTCCTATATCTCCTATTAATGATCAAGCACGCCATGTGCGTGTGTCTGTCAGTTTGGTGTCATGCTTTCTTTCATCACTGTTGCGTGATAATCACAGCTGTATGTCCGTGAAGTGAAAATTCCATCAATATAGCAATCAAATCGATCTTTACACAAGACAGTTATATCAATTATCTAATACAGTAGTGTCTGTGGTGACTGGTGTGTCGTGTAGCATTGCGCATTCGTGAGCTCATCTTATCTATGGACAAGTGTCGTAATTCACATCGTATTCGCTAGATTATCTAATACACAAGTGTCGTAAATTGCATCGTGTTCGCTAGATTATCTGATATACAACTATCGTGAATCCCATGAGTGTTGTAGATCACAGCGTTTCCCTGGGATTATCTGATATACAAGTGTCGTGAATCTTCATTTTACATGTGCGATTACGTCTGTGAACTTGTTACCGTTTTTGAGCATGAACATGTGTTGTAAAGAAGTGGCACGGGACTCCCAACCCCGACACTGCTATGTGATCTGGGATAATGAATATTTAAAAAAATCAAAAACAAAAACCAAATACTTAAGTTATACAATAATGCATATTATAATATTGTTTAATGGATATGTTGCATGATTAATGGATATTTCGGTATCCAATGCGTATTACGTTCGAAAATTAGTTAACAAAGGGTCTTCATTATGTCTTTTACTGCTAGCCAGATCAGAGGCAGGCGTATCTCAACCCAATAACTACTTGGTATAAATAGCATGGCCAGATAATTATCTATTAAACGATTCCTGATAATACACTGTATTATACGGAGCTAATTGTGCATCACTCAGATAACCTACTGTACACTTCGAAACCGGTTCCAGCCAAGCTTATATTATAGTTTCCTCTCTATTGGTGATCTCATGTGAATCAATAACAGCAAGATTTTAAGCAGACCACCTCTATTGAAATAAATAAAACAATCAAAACAATAACGATTTCATAACTTGAAATCTAAACAACAAAACATTAACATGGCCAAATGTGTATCACTTCACACGGCAGAGAGGATGGGGATTACGGTAAAATCGTGATAACAAGTGCTCACGAATCACAGCCGAAGCAGTGGTGATAGCGGGTGTTCACGAAAGATGATCATATCTTGAAGTTAGTATGGACATTCAAAGCAGCACACCAATCTGTCCGCTATCAACAGGAATTGTTTTTAATTTTAAGGTTTTGTTTAACGTCTAGTGATATTCATTCAGCTCCGGCATTAATTAGTAACCTAGACATCGCAATGCCTGGATACTTTACATGTTAAAAAAACAGCGAACTTTGCAAAGACTGTACTAACCACTAATCACAGATACAACTAACTTGCCTGGCGGATCAACGAACATTCACGAGAGCATACCGCGACGAATTTGTCGAAGTGGTCTTGTACACGGATACGCTTTGAAAATGATAAACAGTGTTGTCCTTGTTTGTCTGAACGACCAAGACAAATATTCCTCTTTGAAGTTTGCAATAGTAATTATTGTATTGGACGTGCACTTATTTACTAAATTATATATATATGTTTACGTCCTTTGGAATATTAGACACCTAAAATAGATTTATAATATACTTAGCAACAAATGCATTACATTACACCTGAAATGAGACATGACATAGTTTCTGTGGATATTCATTAAAATGCAATTTGCTGTGTTTCCGTTCTATTTGTCTGCGTCAGTTGTTCAGCTGACGATCGATTCGATAGGTTCGAGGAACACGAAATCTTCTTTTCTTAAAGGCACACTCTCGAGTTTTAAGACGAATGTCACCCTACGTGTACATCTAATGCTATTTGTAACATGTACATAACAATTTGAATTGACCAGAAACACAGATAAAATTGATATATTATTGGTGATGTAAGAAGTAAGATTTAAGTAAATTTTAATTTCAATTTTAATAATAATAATAATAATAATATATTCTCTATTAGCCAGGAATATGCTACAAATAGCTTTGTATGCGTAACATCCGTCTCGGGAATGTCCCTTTAATTGTAAACTTACTTTAGACATGAGATTTATTTGAATATATTAAACACAATTATTGTCATAAACCCACAATGCCAAATATTATAATACGAGTGCCACCGTGCTAGGGAAGCTAATGCTATTTGTAACACAGTTTAGCTCGTTATTAATAAAATTAACATCTATTTACATCTTAGTGCTTACAATATCAATACTATTATGTATATGTACAATGTATATATCCAATGTGTTTCTTGTCATCCAAATTGTTATAGTATATTAATGAGTAGTTTTGATCAAATCAATCGTTACGTACCAGACAAAAAGTCCAAGGACCATATTAAGCTACATGTACTACAAACGCATATGATATACATATAATGATATTACAAGCAATAAGATGTAAGTAAATGTTAATGTTAATAATAAAAACACACCATCAGCCAGAAATAATAGTATGTGCGAAATAGCAATATCTGCACAAGCACGGTGGTATTCGTCTTAAAACTAGGCATTGTGCCTTTAAAGTAATAACCCTTAATGTCCATGAAATCATGTTTCAAATATAAATGTGAACATTTCTCATAAAATTGTACAATGCCAGTGTTAAATCGCTTGCTCACAGCCCGGGGAATATGTTCTGGAAAATGTTTCGCTGGTAAAACACAAACTCAGCCTCTAGCACTAAAAAAATGAGTTACTTTGAAGTGCGCAACAAGCGGGTCACACAAAGCGGATAATTTCTCAAATCTGGTTGGAAGAAAACTGAAATTACTTTTCTGCAATATGCCCTAAGCCAATCTTCATGTTAATCTTTGAACCTAATGGTCTCACGAGCTATAATAATAGAATTACGTACAAAACGTGAACCGAATAAACGAAGCTAATACGTTTCCAAAATGCTATTATTGTCATCATCGAATTGGCATAGGACGAATCTATGACACATAAACCGGTTTTGATTTTACATGCATTCCTTGATAGACCTGGAATCCATTCGCTCAGAAGGCCATAGTTTTTTTTTTACAGGAGATTTCGGGTGTATAATATTTTAAACATTTAAGACCGATTACCTTATATTTATTATATCAAACTATTTGAGCTGGATTTAGGTTTTACATTTATCGTACGCAGTTTAAAACCGGGTTCGTAAAGCAAGAAAACTAGCTACGTTAATAAAATAATGGTTTACTCTCACAATCTATAATTATTGAAGAGAACGTGCAACTCCATGGACGACAATTGAAAGGAGCCAGAAGCCAACATTATGACTGCCATTTTAAATTCTGAAACTTGTCATGAAAATTGAGAGCACTGAAAACAATTTTACACCGTTTGAAAACGTCTTTTACCATAATTATTGACAAACAGGAATTTATTTAAATGATGCAAACATTAATAGACATCTATAGTTGCAGCATTAGTTGTTCAGTTTTACATCATTGCACAAACATGCGGTCAAGATGCCTAAACACCAACACCACGTGTGAGTGACTACTGAGCCTCATTACAACTAACATGTTCACATTGATCCTCATAAGTTAAATTATGTTAGGTGCGAGATTTACCCAATTATTAGATCATGAGATCGATCCTCCTTGTTAGAAGTGCTGGGTTGTTCTGTTCTAACCAGTAGTCCATCGTTGGTACACCGGTGTCTCTAGTAACTTGATATTTTATTAAAGGTCTATGCGGAGACAATGTTGCTATGGTGTTCCGCGTAATATGTTTCGTGTGATCGTAGACGTGGTTCAAGACAGTATTGTTAGTTAAATGTAAAATATGTCATCGCAAAGATTATTTTTTCATTTCTTGAAATTTGTCATTGTCATTAAAGTCAATTCATGAAATTCCGGTCATAAAGAATCCCTTCCGAAAATTTCGGCCAATTCAAGAAATCAATGGTTTCACAACCTGAATGTAACATACATACTCGCTTTGACGGTGAACCAAGACACAGAACATATTTCAATGGAAAAATTTAATAATGTCTGAGGGGTAATATCCTCTCCCAGCTTTCATTCCAGCAGGCAATTCCTGCTAACAAAATAGACAGTGTGAAGAAAACAAACAGGCAGAGAGGATGCGTGATTAAGACGAGAACCTCGGCCAGATGACGATATTAATGTTTATTTTTCATAGTGTGCTACTTTCTTAGAAACTACTACAATGTAATAGGATGTGCCAGAGAATCTGTCCACGATATTTATACTTCGTTTGCGGCGGCGGCGTCGTCATCAGAGTCCGTGGCGTTTAGATGTCCGTCGGCTGCGCGGGAAAGCACGGCGTCACGTCTGCTGAATTACGATCGTCTGCTCCGCTACAATAATGAAATTGCTTTGTTGATAAGTTTTCCTCTGCCCTTTAATTTTATTTCAATAAATCAACAAAGTGTTCAGTTCCTATAGGCCGTGCAAGTCTCAAGGGAGCATTTAATTTGTTATTTAGGATCATATATCAAAACTGCATTACGTTTACGGTAATTACTCTGCAGACAAAACGAGGTAGACAAATGAAAAATGGATTAAAAAAGTTAAAATACTGAAAATCTGTCGAAGATTTGTCTTTAGGAGTTCGATGTGATTGCTGTGCTGATTAGTATTGAACCCACACAGGAGCGTGGATACAATGTTGCGGGGGATCTATGAGGGCCTCCCTCGGAACATTTTGAAAATTAGATCGGGAAGCTTATAAATTCGATTATGGGTCCTAGGGTGGCACGTTTTCGCTAGCCAAGGTGTACGATTCCGTCTACTAATAGACTGATAAAATGGAGTCTATTAATAGATGGAAAGTTCCTTGGCTATAGCGAAGATGAGGGTGGCAGAGACTTTATAAATTCACAAAGCTTACTTATTTAATTTAGGCGTGTTGGAAGCTATTTAACATTGGGGAGAGACCCACAGCGAAGAGTCTGGGGCCCCCACCAGATTAAAATTAAAATAATTAGATGCTCATAGACGCCTTTCCGAAACATGTTGGTGCCATTGCAAAATATTGGAGTGTGGTCACGTTTGTACCCCAGGCCAGAGAAACATCAAAATGTGCCATAAAATCTAAAATGATGACATTTACTCGACATTTACTATATCATTGAACACCACAACATTCAGATACGTTCCATTTATGTACCTGCAATAGACAACTACAAAATACTTCTATTGCACTCTTCGTTTGCTGCTATTCAATCTTTGGAGGTAGCTTTTACAGTTTGTTATTTTGTGTTTGTAAACATTAATCTACAATAAATTATGTGCATAAAATTGTGACAGATAAATGCACAACGTTTGTTGTAGAACTGGACTTTCTCTTTTTAAACAGAGCTGTACAAGTTATCTCTAAACGTATCTACATGTACCTCCACAAGAATGTCCAGATCCCGATAATAGATGATCTTATTCTTATTTGTGAGACTGTGGACCCAGTGAGACACTGACACATTTTGTCATCAATGAAAAAATCCCACATTTCATTGAACAAAATTAATATAAGGTATTTTTCTTAAACCAATCAAATGAGAAAACTCTCTGAAGACGAACAAATATCTGAAAATTGCCAGCCTTTCAAACAAGACATCTCACTTAGATTTCAGCATCACAAAACTGCCAAAATTGTGCTCCATCTCACGGAGTATATTGATTGATCTATTCACGGGCCATCATTTCATTTCAGCCAATGCAACCATACGGTAGCTGTGTTTTGTAAATCCATACTTTCTGTTTTATTACGATTGGAAAAAAATGCGGTCCAATATCAATAAATAGTGAACAAAAGTTCTTATTTAATTCTGAAGAATTAGGATTATTGTCGGCCATCAAATGAATCAGTTTGTATAGTAATTGAATTATTTTATCAATATAAAACGTAAAATCTTTGTACTGACAGAAGACTGAAATTGGAAATACCATCTAATAATGTGTTAGCTTTTGAAGATTTCAAAATAGTATTAGCAATGTGTATAATCATTCTTCATGCACGTGTACACTTTATTATTCTATATAATTAGGTTTTATAACTTCATGTTTTGTAATGTTCACGAATCCCTGGAGACAATATAATTACTAGTATGCCAGGACACAACTGTTATGTAATTATGTGTGTAATTATTAGTATTATGTGTGGAAAACTCCATCTTCTATAGCCATGAATGTGGACGCCTTAGATATATACTCCATTCTCTTCGGTAGACACACTGGATTTTTTTTGATGAGGTTGGGTGGAGGTGGGGAGGTTCCTGCTTGGCCCTATAGCCAATATTTATACTGATTTGTCTAAATATCACATCGCCGATAATTATAATTAGGAAAAACGCATTTTAACTCCCCACCACCTCTATTTTTGCTAAAATTGAAAACACGATTTTTTCTCTCTATTATAAACATATTGATAACAATAAAAGATATGCATTTAAAGCAAATAGAATGCATTATCTTGCCTACCACACAAAGTATTGACATGTTACATAAACATACCTATTTGGGCTAATACCGTCTTATATGTTGACGTTGTTATATTGCAGGTGCCTCGTCGGGTTTCGTCTTGCCCAATTACCGGACTCTGGAGCTCAGACTGCTGCACAACAAAGATTCCGCCCAGAGCATATCATCCATGAGTTCAACCAGTACCACCGGAAGTCCGCCGCTTTCCAAACGCAGTCACCGTGTTAACAGAATCAGACACACTAACCCGCAGAAAATACGACAAAACAAAATACGTGTGATAAAGATGTTGTTTGCGGTTGTACTAGAATTCTTTATTTGCTGGACCCCAGTGTATATAATCAACACGTGGATGGTGTTTGATTTCCAAAGCGCTGCTCAACACATGACACCATTGATAAAATCACTCTTCCATCTAGTGTCCTACGCGTCGTCGTGTTGTAACCCTATAACGTACTGCTTTATGAATAAAAAGTTTAGGGAAGCTTTTGTTAGAGCATTCCAGTGCCGAACGTCGAAGCCTCCTTTCCACGACCGGCGCCGGATGATGCTAATGGGCGCCTCACGCCGTAGTGAGGTGTCGATGTTCCAACCCGGTGCCTCGACATCCACGCGAGCCAGCGGGTCAATTCGTCGCGTCGACTTCGGATCCATACGAGAAACGGATTTAAATGATGTGCATGACCTTGATAATTGTTTAGAGAATAAGTGAAAGTTGATGGATTTCGAAATGTTACGAATAACCGTGATCTGCCTCAAACCGTTTCAGCATTACCAATCGAAAGATGTAAATTGAATTAGAGTTTGCGAAGATTTTGTAGAAGGAAAAAAAATGGAGATTACAAGTAAACTTTAGTGTCAAGTATGGAAGATGATATCTCTAAAGATGTTCCAAACCCAGTTATGTGAGTTTCCCTGTGCATTCAAATTAATGTTTGTATAGCCGTTAGGCATTTGTATTCTCAGTTTTGAGAAGAAAAACCAATAAAAGGTGACTGTCCACCAAGCCGCTGTAGTTGGTTTGATTTAACTTCAAGAGAGAGGGAAAGTGATGGTGGGTGGGGCAGAGAAGAGAGAGAGAGAGAGAGAGAGAGAGAGGGGGGGGGGGGTCGGGAGAGTCACAC